>OOFC01029479.1:0-12480 GCA_900323345.1 Pseudochromis fuscus | reverse complement strand
CACAACACTTCCTGTTTACTTTTCCGAAGCTGGAGGGACGTATGTAAATCGTAGAAAGGTAAGAGTGGTCTTGTTTTGAAGAGGAGGCTTTCCTCATGCGGTTTGATGTATAATATGTGGTGTAGAGTTAAATTACGGCTTTTCCAGCTCATTTGAATGTTGCGGTCGCTCGTGCTCCCAGCGGGTGGTCAGTTTCGTATAAAATTTTAAAAGCTGTTAAAATCAGTTAAAGCATTTGTTGGAATATTGAACCACAACTGTTTTGTGACAGTCCACGTCTCCTGTAGCAGAATCAGTAAAAGAATTGTTGTTTCATCTGGTGGTTGTGAAGTTATAGGCTTGAGATCAGAGGGATGCTCTGAAATTTTGCTTTTGCCCGCACCGGTGCGGGCGCTCGGGTGGAAGTGGTTAAAGGTTGTTTGTTATATTATTTAATATCTGTTCTCTATGAGAATACTGTGTGATTGTAATTATGATTTTTGTATTTTGTTTAGTTCTCACGGCATGTTGAGAAGAAATAAATGCCTGTAGAAAAAGGAACACCTTGTGTCCGTCATTACAACCGAGGGGGAGCTACAGTGAGAACTCAGCCTGCTCGACACGAGGTGAGGAGATGATCGTCAACGCTCGTTGTCGACGGAGCTACAAGCAAGTTTCCTAGAGTTTCATTGTATCCATCTGATAAGACTGTGCATGCACTGGTAACCTAAGCGAGTGGCAAAGTGTAGTCCAGGAACGTTGTGTGGTTAAGCCAACAAGAAGCAACATTTAAAATAAGTTAAGTGTTAAGAAGGGAGTAGCCTCAGCAACTGTTTAAAGGGACTCTATAGGTGCCAAAAGGTGAAGTGTTCCGGTGTTATGTACATGTTGTAATGTTAAGCAGATTTCATCATAAGTTTCATTGCTAAGCAACTTAAGTAATACTTAAAGGGGTGTTTTAGGTGCCGAAAGTGCAAAGTGTTTTGATGTTATGTATGCATCTCTAAGGTTAAGCTATTGATAATTTCACTGTTACTTTTTGCTGTTTTGAAATATTAAGTGAGTTACAGGTGCTAACATAGTATCATCATTATCAATGTAACTTCTTAAGTTTAAGGTGGTGTTCTCCCAGGTCTTGTGAGTGAATGTAAGTTTCTGTGTATTTTGAAAGGCTGTTTATGACAAGCTAACTAAGCAAACTGTGATTAGTATTAGTATTGCACCTTAAACTATAGGCTGATAAGTAACCTCTAAGTTGAGCTAATTAATCCAACATTTAGAGATATATTTGGGTTTAAAGTGACTGAACCAGGAAGTTTTAAGGCCTATCTAGCATCCTGAAAATGGCTGGTAATGACTTTGAAGCTAGTAATCAAGACTTACTGAGTAACAGTGAAGCTGCAGAGTTACAGGGGCAGTCTAAACCCTCTGATGAGGAACCTTTAAACCCACATTCATTAAAGGAGACTGAAGTAAGGGTAGAGACTCAAACTACTGAAGAAGAAGGGCTAAGAAGAAGCCAGAGAACTCGAACACTCACTGAAAAGGGTCAAGAACTCCATGATGATAAAACAAAAAGGCTTCAGCATCGCTTCACAAGTGCTTATGACAAATGGAAAGTTCTTGCTAAAGATGCTAAAAGAGCACTCAACGAACCTTGTTCCAGTGATGACCTTCAAGAATTCATGACCAAAATCAACTCTGCTTCAAATGAAGTAAAACAAGCTTATGAAGACCTACGGCAACACAACCCTCCTGACGGAGAGACTCGCCGCCGGGTAGACACTTGTGATGCAGTTTCAAGGCAGATTTTGGACCATTTAGGGAGACTTCCTGATGAAGAAAACGCAGGTCAAGATTTTCAGAAGGAACAAGTACCCTGGATAAAGACTAGCTCAGTATGCTCAGCTGTAGCATCGAAGAAG
Organism: Pseudochromis fuscus; assembly: GCA_900323345.1. NCBI lineage: Eukaryota > Metazoa > Chordata > Actinopteri > Pseudochromidae > Pseudochromis > Pseudochromis fuscus. Next base: position 10,576 of record OOFC01029479.1, on the reverse strand, counting down.
TCTAGTTTACCTTCTCAAGGTTCTAAAGCCACACGTTCAAGCCGGTCTTCCTCAAGGAAACAAGAAGCTGCAGCAGAGTTGGCTGCAACCCAAGCCACTTTAAAGGTATTGGAAGAGATGGAACATGAGAGACAAGAGCTTGAAAATCTCGAAGCTGAGAACAGAAAGAAGCTTGCATTACAGGAAGCAGAAAATGCTGAACGACGAAATACATTAGAAGGAAAACGCAGGCAGATAGAGCGCTTAGAGACAGTCAAAAAGATGAATGCAGCAAAGGCAAGGTTGCAAGTATATGAACAAGAAGTGGGTTCAGATGATGAGATATCAGAGCTTCTCCATGATCGCAAGCTATTGCAGAAGAAGCCTGCACCTAACTTTAAACTTGCCTCAATTCATCAAATGCCGCCATCACAGTATGTCACAAACATTCAACCTGGTATGACAGCAAAGGGCACAGCAAATCAAGAATCTGGTTTTAATGCTCAACAAGAAAATAGTACTACAGCGCTCGCAGAAGCAATAGCAGAATCTATCAATGCAAGTCGTCTTCCAGTACCAGAGCCGTCACTTTTCAGTGGAGATCCAATAAGGTACAAAGACTGGAAAACGTCCTTTGAGACGCTGATAGGTAGGAAAAACATTCCAGTTAGTGAGAAAATCTACTACCTTCGTAAATACATTGCTGGACCAGCAAAGAAAGCTGTTGAAGGTTATTTCCTGTTAGACACAGAAGAAGCTTATAGGTCAACATGGGAAGTATTGGATGAAAGATATGGAAGCTCCTTTGTTGTTGCTAAAGCATTCAGGGATAAGCCAACCTCATGGCCAAGAATCGGACCCAAGGACAGTGTCGAACTAAGAGTTTTCTGATTTCCTTCAAGGCTGCCAAGCTGCAATGTCTCAAATCAAGAGCCTTGAAGTTCTGAATGACTGCTGTGAGAACCAGAAAATGCTCACCAAGCTTCCTGACTGGTTAACAGCCAGATGGAACAGAAAGGTCATTGAAGTTGAAGAGGAGACCAAAGCTTTCCCTAGCTTCAGTCAATTTGTTGAGTTTGTTGCTAAAGAAGCAAAGATAGCTTGTAATCCAGTGACCTCTCTTCATGCTTTAAAGTCTGGTGATTGTGAAAAGGTGAAACCAACAAAGCCTCGAAATGTTAGTGCCAAGGTGTTTGCAAGTGGATCTGAAGAGAAAGTAGATGCTAAAGTGTGCGTCTTTTGTGAGAGATCAAACCATGGCATTCACACATGTCGAAAGTTCTTGGAGAAGTCAATTACAGAACGAGTCAAGTATATGCAGACAAAGAAGTTGTGTTTTGGATGTTTGAAGCCAGGACACCATTCAAAAAACTGTGAGAAGAGGAATGTCTGTGAGGTATGTAAAGGGAAACACCCAACATGTTTACATGAAGATCGCACCAAATCAGATGAAAAAAGGGAGCGTTGGAAACACTCAAAGGAGAAAGAAAGCTCAACGGAACGGACAAAGTCTAAACAGAACAGTCAAACCTCGAATGAAGTAACGTCTAACCAAGTGGTGCAAGATATGACTAGTGCCTACACATCAACGATTATGCCTGTATGGCTGTCCACGAGAAGTAACCCAGACAATAAAGTTCTTGTCTATGCACTTCTGGATAACCAAAGTGACAGCACCTTTGTCTTACAAGAAAAAGCAGAGACTCTCAATACACAGAAAGAGCCGGTGCAATTAAAGCTCTCTACTTTGTCATCCAGAGGTACAGTTATACCAAGTCAGAAGCTATCAGGGCTGCAGGTTAGAGGCTTTTATTCCTCCAAAAAAATATCTCTCCCACTAACATACTCAAGAGAGTTCATTCCTGCTAATCTAAGCCACATTCCTACACCCAAGACAGCAAGAGCGTGGGCTCACTTGGAGCACCTTGCTGAAGAAATTGCTCCTTTAATCGATTGTGACGTAGGACTGCTCATAGGTTACAACTGTTCCCAAGCACTGTTGCCCAGAGAGATTGTGTCAGGCAAGGATGAGGAGCCATTTGCAGTAAGAACAGACCTTGGTTGGAGCATAGTCGGCTGTGCTAATCCTTGTATTGACTATGGTGATGCAATTGGGAGTAGCCATAGGATTTTTGTGAAAGAAGTGACACCACGTCCTCAGTCGTCTGCTAACCTAACAAGTGAAGTTAAGTACATATGTCGAACACAAGTCAAGGAACTAGTGGTTCCTACTGATGTGTTAAAGGTGCTAGAGTCAGACTTTAATGAAAGAACTGTGGAAGACGCTCATTTCTCTCAAGAGGATTTACGCTTCATATCAATAATGGAAGAAGGCATAAAATTCAATGCAGAAGGCCACTGTGAAATGCCCTTGCCATTTAAAGAAGACAAGCCAAGTCTGCCCAACAATAGGAAATGTGCAGATCATCGCCTCAAGTGCTTGAAAAAGAGATTTGAGAAGGACAAGCAATACCACAAGGACTATGTAGCCTTTATGAGTGAAACAATAGCTTGTGGGGATGCCGAGAAGGTACCAGAAGACAAAGTTCTTAAGAGTCCTGTGTGGTATATCCCTCACCACGGGGTGTACCATCCCCAAAAACCAGGAAAGATCAGGGTGGTCTTTGACTGCTCAGCGAAGTTCCAAGGTGTCTTATTAAACGATCATCTGCTCACAGGTCCAGAGCTGACGAATAGTCTGATAGGTGTGCTCTGTCGGTTTCGCAAGGGTCCAGTAGCAGTGATGTGCGATATTGAGCGCATGTTTCATCAATTTCATGTAAGAACAGAAGATCAGGACTACTTGAGATTTCTCTGCTGGGACAACGGGGACTTTGAGTCAGAGCCATCAGTCTACCGGATGAAGGTGCACCTGTTCGGCGCAGCTTCATCCCCTGCCTGTGCAAATTATGGCCTAAAACACATAGCTGCTCAAGGACAGGGTAGTTTCAGCGAAGCATCCATCCGCTTCATAGAGAGAAATTTTTATGTGGATGATGGCTTGATAAGTGTGTCTACAGAGGCTGAAGCCATACAGCTAGTCAGTGAAGCCAGACAACTCTGTAGCTCTGGCAAGCTGCGCATCCACAAGTTCATTTCCAACTGCCAAGAGGTGCTTGCATCTATTCCAGAAGAAGAGCGTGCTGAGACTGCACGAAATCCAGACTTAGCCTTGGGTGAACCCCAGATTGAGAGAGCCCTAGGTGTTAAATGGTGTGTCGCCTCAGATCATTTCAGTTTCAGAGTAGTGGTGAATGAACGCCCATTCTCAAGAAGGGGTGTCTTGTCAACAGTAGCCTCCATCTTTGACCCACTTGGCTTTGTCGCACCGTTTATTCTGGTCGGTAAGCAGATCCTGCAGCAAATGTGCCGTGATAAGGTTGGATGGGATGAACCACTGCCTGATGATCTCCGGCCACGATGGGAGTCCTGGCTGTTGGACTTGAAGAGCTTAACTGATGTCAAGATTCAGAGATGTTACCTCCCAAAAGATTTCAAGGAAGTGCAACAATGGGAACTCCATTACTTCTCTGATGCAAGTGTCACAGGATACGGACAATGCACTTACTTGAGAGCAATCAGTGTGTCAGGACTAATCCACTGTTCTTTAGTTATGGGTAAGGCCAGAGTGGCTCCCACTAAAGTAACCACAGTGCCAAGGCTCGAACTATCAGCAGCTATTGTTGCTGTTCGCACAAGTGACATGCTCAGAAAGGAGTTGGAGATAGAAGATGCTCAGGAAATCTTCTGGACGGACTCAAAGGTTGTCCTGGGATATGTCAATAATGATGCAAGAAGGTTCCACATATTTGTGGCAAATCGCATACAGCGGATCAAAGACAGCACCAGTCCAAATCAATGGAGATATGTGAACTCTGATGACAATCCCGCTGATCATGCATCAAGAGGCCTTAAAGCGAAAGAGCTCATTACTTCCAGCTGGTTTAGTGGCCCAGAGTTCCTATGGCATGAAAACCTTCCTAGTGGAGATGTCAAGGTGGGAGATATTTCAGTTGAAGACCCTGAAGTTCGTAGTGTCTTCACGCACAAGATCATGACCACAGAAACTTCACTGCTTGATCACTTTCTGAAGTTCTCCAGCTGGACAAGATTAGTCAAGGCCATTGCTAGACTCATGCGACGTGTCAAAGAGCTTAAGGGTATCATACCAAGAACCAATGAAGCTACAAGTCTGAAAGAGAGAAAGGATGCAGAAATTACCATCATAGGTCTTGTTCAAAGAGCAACCTTTTCTGAAGAAATCCAGAGTCTCCAATGCAAGAAGGAGATAACTAAAGATAAGACAAACAGGCTGCACAGATTGAATCCTTTCCTAGATGACCATGGAACCCTTAGGGTGGGAGGTAGGCTGCAGCATGCTGATTTGCACCCGCACATCAAATATCCAGCAGTCTTACCAAAGACTAGCCACATATCCAAGCTGCTGATCAAGCACTATCACCATCAAGTGCAACATCAAGGGCGTGGCATCACAATGAATGAGCTACGAGCAAATGGTGTATGGATACTTGGATGTAGTCATGCAGTGTCCTCTTACATCTACAAGTGTGTTCAGTATAGAAGGTTCAGAAGATCTACCGAGCTGCAAAAAATGGCAGACTTGCCTCGTGAACGCATGGAAGCAACACCCCCTTTCACGTATTGTGGGATGGACTGCTTTGGTCCATTCTTAGTCAAGGAAGGAAGGAGAGAGCTAAAACGTTATGGTCTGCTGTTTACTTGTCTGTGCTCTCGTGCTGTTCACATTGAACTGCTTGATGACATGACATCAGACTCCTTCATCATTGCTCTTCGTGCCTTCATTGCTCTTCGTGGAAATGTTCAACAACTTCGATCGGACCAGGGCACTAACTTTGTCGGAGCAAGACGAGAGCTCCTAGAAGCTGTAAAGGAGATGGACCAAGAACGTCTTAAACAGCTAGGCTGTGAGTTTGTGATGAACCCACCATCTGCAAGTCATATGGGCGGAGCCTGGGAAAGGCAAATCAGGACAATCCGGAGTGTATTGATGTCCATTCTGGATCAGTCATCAAGAAGACTTGATAGCGCATCCTTGCGTACTTACCTGTATGAAGTCATGGCAATCATCAATAGCAGGCCTTTAACTGCAGACTTACTCAATGATCCTACTGGACCACAACCTCTTACACCCAACCACATCTTAACAATGAAATCCTCAATCATTCTGCCACCACCTGGAGAGTTTGTAAAGGAGGACCTTTTTTCTGCGCGAAAGATGGCGTAAAGTGCAATACTTAGCCAACGAATTCTGGTCTAGATGGAGAAAAGAGTACTTGCTGAACCTGCAACAGAGACAAAAATGGCACAAGACACAAAGGAATGCAAAACCAAATGACATAGTGATCGTGCAAGACGACACCACACCCAGAACTGAATGGAAACTGGCTAAGGTCACTAAAGTGTATCCTGGTGAGGATGGATGTGTCAGGAGGCTGCAGTTGCTGATCAGTGACCCAGCATTAGATAATCAAGGAAAGCGACTCCCCCAGCCAGTCTACCTAGAGAGACCCATCCACAAGACGGTCATCTTGCTTGAAGCTGAGTAATATAGCCTACACTCTCTACCTTTTCTTACAGTCTCCTGAAGCTGTTCCTTAATAGATGGCATTTCATAAGTTCTTAAGGGAAATCACAAGTGATTTGGTGGGAGTGTAGCTGCCATCAGAGTTAGCACAGGTAATAATAAGTTAAGTAGAGTTAATTAAAATTATTTAAAATTTGCTTTGAAATCAATCTAAGTTCAGGTTAAAAATCTTAATCTCTAAAATCTTATGTGTACATTTTGCATGAATAATTAATAGCGGAACGAATGTTAGGGAGCCTCAGGCAGGGTCAGGTCATTGTTTTCGGTGGCACCTCCGTTTTTGCCATGCGGTGGAGGACACCTGCATAGAGGAGAAGGATTTGAGGTGCAGACAGTATTTGCCATAAAGACCTGGAAGACCCGAAGTTTCTTTTCTTCCTTTAGGTTAATGCGGCCAATGAGGTATGTGTGTGTTTTTAACCGTTGCCGTATTATTTGTTGTTAATTGTCGATACCGTTAATAATTAATGAGTGTCGAGTGCGCACAACGAAATGACGTTATTCTTTGGTTTAAAGGTTGTTTGTTATATTATTTAATATCTGTTCTCTATGAGAATACTGTGTGATTGTAATTATGATTTTTGTATTTTGTTTAGTTCTCACGGCATGTTGAGAAGAAATAAATGCCTGTAGAAAAAGGAACACCTTGTGTCCGTCATTACAACCGAGGGGGAGCTACAGGCATGTATCATTTTCACTCTTTCAACGTTACAATCAACAGTGATGTAATGCCACTTTTCCACTATATGGTACCTACTCACCTTGGTTGTGTTTGCACGACAGAGGATAGTCCCTCCTCCTCCTCCTCCTCCGTGGAGCTGGTGTTCAGGTGGAGGAGGAGAAAGTTGAATAATTGTTGGTTAACTGGTGTCACAGAAACAGTTTGAAGATGTTTTCATGACAGAAATTAGTTGTTTTAACTACAAATATCTTTTTAATTTGTAAATTAGAGCTGGTTAAAAACTTGCTCCAACGTTTTCAGAGATATGAGCCTCACTACAACCTCCATCAGCTGTTTGACGCGCTCAGAGCTCATGTTTTTTTCCTCTGACATTTTTTAATATAATTTTAACCTTGCACTAAAGCCTGTTGTAGATTAAACTGATTTATTTTGTGCTTTTCCTCACACAGTAGAAACTTGTTATTCTAACTATAACTGCAGACTGTGCCGGCTGGTGGGTGCAAATGTTTGCCTGCTGAGCAGTGATGATGCAGTGACAATTCTGACCAATAAGATTTTAGTACCTGCTAGTACCTGGCCGGGTCCTTTATTAGAACCGCAGAAGAGCAGGTCCTAAAAAAGTGGAACCAGGTACCAAGTTCCAAGTACTTCTGCCAATGGAAACGTGCCACAAACTGAGTCGAGTGGAGTAGGTACCATGTAGTGGAAAAGCACCATAAGACCTCGGACCCTTGTGTACCGAAGCCAAAGCATTGAACATATCTGCAGACCAAACACATCAGTCTTCCTTACGACTTCAACCTCCGCCGGGCACCCCGGCCCAGATTTGAGGCCTGACATCACCATGCCCAGTCCTAAAGTTTCCTTCAGCCGACTCAGACAGCATCACCAACATCACACGACAGGTTCTCAGATGTCAGCGGGTGGAGCTGCAACAGTTTTCAACAGCAGGCTGTAACCAAGCAAACAAACCTGCACAAACAGCCCATCCCAGGTCATGCAGTACAAGAGTTTCATGACTTCAGAGGGACATCACAGCAGTGATCCGAGCAGCTCTTTCACACTGGCATGTTTCCTTTAAACCCTGAGATGAGAATGACTGCACTATTGGACCTAATTTTTGTTTTACTGTTTGGATTGTTATGTGTTACATTTTACTGTGTTTTACTCTGTCTTGTATGGTGACATGGTGACATAGTGTCCTGAAAGGCACCTATAAATGGATAGAGAGATAGAGAAATAGATACTTCATTAATCCTGAGAGAAATTCAAATGTTCAGCAGCACACATACAACAACATAAATACCAAAAAGACGACACAGATGAGTAACATTAACATTAAACGTTAGTCTATACTCTGAAAAACATGCTCTTCAAGATACAGGGCGGCTGTATGTAACAAGGGTTAACAGTTACTTTGATTTAAGTAACTCTTGTAACTTTTGTAACTCTTTAGAACCAGACTATTGCCTAATTGCTGGGGACCTGTGTTTTCTTTTGTGTCTTGAGACTCTACTGAACTGGTGAGCTTGAATGTGTGATGATGATGAATTTACTATGACCTGCTAGCATTAGCCACAATGCTAACCAGCATGCTAATGCTAAAGTGTTTTATGAATTTACTTGATTGTACTGATCTGATTTGTGATGTTAATTTGTCATGCTACTATTCACATGGTACTGCTAGTTTTCTAACGTATACAGTAAATCAGACCATGAGTTACCATGACTATTTTTTTGGTGTTTTAAGCCTGTGTTGATCTTGTTATTATCATGCTAAGGTCAAGGTAAACTTTACTATCCCCGAGGGGCAATTTGCTCTGCAGCCAGCAGTGTCGCACTACAACATAAGAACAATAAATAAATAGTCCATTAAAACAGTAAATACAGCACCAACATTACAGAGAAGTATTCAGCAGAACAGTGGCTGCCGGAGCCAAAGAATTCCTCATCCTATTGGCTCTACATTCAAGAACACTGAATCTGAGACCTGAAGTCAACATGCAGGGGATGACTGGCATCATCAAGGACTGACTGAGTCTTCTTCAGTCTTCCTCTGGTACAACACAGTCAGGTCATTAAGTGTGGTGCCAACAATTCTGCTGCACACTTTAGTGATGCCCTGGAACCTGTTCATGTTTTTATGTTTATTAAGTTAATGTTAGCTTAATGTTAGCTTTAGCTAAAACATGGCTTAAGATCTATTCTAAATGGATTGTTTGGTCCAGGACGTACCACGTTTGAGTGAACATTCATTTGCCTATGGTCTGGTAGGAGGCTCTTCCCGAGCATTGCCTCTCGAAACAATAACTCTCACACTCAATTGTGTAGCTCATTTGTTCTGAGTTTATTGCTTTGAACTATGCACTTTGATTCATTTGATACCAGTATTTCAACAACTGTAGGGCTGTAAATATTTTGGGTTTGTTTTATTTCTTGTTTTACTTTCTATTTTGTTCTAATATATTTTTGTACTTGAATTTAAAATTCAGTTTCGCTGTTAGTTACTGCCCCTTGCCCTCGAGTAGCTGGACCTAGTCTCCTGATCTGTAAACACTAGTCATTATATAGCCCTCTTCTGTAATAACACAACAATTATATTGCATTAACTAGATACGTACTACATGTGGCTCAGGTGGTACGAATCGTAAGATGTTGGGTTTGATCCCTGACTTCTCCTGTCTACATTTTGAAGTGTCCTTGAGCAAGACACTAAACCCTTAGTTGCTCCCAATAGTGCTCACGCCTCGCATGGCAGCTGTGTAGCCATTGGGGTGTGTGTGTGAGTGTGTGTGTGTGAGAATGAGGGGCCTCGTAAAATGCTTTGGGACCAGGTTAAGGCGATAAAAGCGCTACGTAAATGTACTCCATTTACCAAACAGTATTATTCATTTCAAGGCACAGTGCTTTACAGTGAATTTGATTAATAAAATGTATTATTATTAAAATGTCTTGTAAAATCCATATAGTGAAAACAACAAAATGTGCTTATTGATGTCAGTAGCTCATTTGGAGGCAGTTTGTAAATCTACAGGGAATCTCATCACATGAGGAATCAATAACATCAAACTGCAGATTTCTGAAAAAAAATCAATTTCATGTTTTTAATGAGACATAAAATAGAATCAGGTTTTGTGGTATTTTTTAATTTTATGGCTATTTTCTTTTTAAAAAAAAAATAATACACAAAATGTTAAATCTACAAAAATAGACTGAACAGGTTTACTATTGCCCCTGTAACCTGGACCTGGATGAAGTGGAAGACAACGAGATGAGGTTTATTGTAAAACACAGTGCAAGTCTCTTAACCATTAATTCAAGACCATAAAGCTAATATTTCAAATAATGAAATGTAAAACATTTATTTTTATATGGTATATGAAGCTATCCAATGATAGCTAGACCGTCGTGAGACAGGTTAGTTTTACCCTACTGATGATGAGTTGTTGCAATAGTAATCCTGTTTGGTCCTAAAATGGTACTAATTTAGAAAAATTGTGTAATTCTACTCAGTAATGTGTTGTTTCCCAAAAGGTAAATAAGTTTCATCATTTTTATGAATGAAGATTCAATAAAAATTAAATTAACAGACATATACATGGTTTCATGTGAAATTACAGCCACAAACTGGATTTTAATTCTGAATGTATCATATTTTTATTACCATGATTTTGATGTGTAAATATTGAAGCTGACCTGCTTCAGCTGGTTAACCTTACATGACAGGGAGGTACACCAAAAAAAATGTTTGCTTGTTTTTACCCACACCTGTGGAACGGCTGGGTTCATTTAACCCAGTAAGATGGATCATTTTTATCCAGCTTTTCATCATAGCATTCATCCAGTATTTTGTATTTATAACCAACATTGTATTTTCTCATCCAACATTGATTTCCCCCCCAAAACATTTATGTTGTAGAACAGAAACTACTGTAGTGTCTGGGGTTGTGTTATCATCCATCCAGATGAAGCTGCACTAAAGTGAATGTCAACAAAACAGTCAGATAAGTCAGTCAGTCAAACTTTATTCATAGAAAACAAACCAACGTTCTGACAACTCCGTTCACTCCACAACAAGCTAGTACATTCACAATACGGTACCGTACGTACCGGGAGCTCTTACCAGTATTCGCGCCGCCTTCATTGAAAACAATGTATTTCCAACTCCATTTGTCACAGTTCAAAGCTACATGAACAGCTGTTTGATTTTTTTCTCCGAGGTAACATCAGTGACGTAGTTTTATCTTTTACCAACAGCAGGTACAACAGGTGTGCAACTTTTTATCACC
>OOFC01029477.1:0-21922 GCA_900323345.1 Pseudochromis fuscus | reverse complement strand
AAACTTGATTCATAGAAAACAAACCAACGTTCTAACAACTCCGTTCACTCCAAAACAAGTTAGTACATTCACAATACGGTACCGTACGTACCAGTAGCTCTTACCGGTATTTGTGCCGCCTTCGTTGAAAACAATGTATTTCCAACTCCATTTGTCACAGTTCAAAGCTACATGAACAGCTGTTTGATTTTTTCTCCGAGGTAACGTCAGTGATGTACTATTATCTTTTACCAACAGCAAGGTACAACAGGTAGTGCAACTTTTTATCACGTAATTAGTGCATCACAAACGTGGTGGGAACTTTTCCCTGATTCAGTAAACACGTAAAAGAAACAGATACCGCTACGGTAAATCAAACGTTAGTGTAATCACAATATACGCCCCCTGACTATGGTAGCCATAATTAACCAATATTGATCCATATATAAGGTGAATCGGATTATAAGGTGCACTTTCGGTTTTTGAGAAAATTAAAGGCTTTTAGGTGCGCCTTATAGTGTGGAAAATACGGTAACTCAAATAACAAAATAGTTGATTATTGTTCTGTCCATGGATTATTTGAGTAATTCTAGTTTAAGCTCTCATATGTTAGTAACTAATGGCCATCCACACCCTATTAAATGGGTAATCCAAAATTGGCAAAAACAGTGATATTGCCACTTTGAGTTATGTTAAATATCTAAATGCTTCCTCCATCTGTGTGCAGAGACTAAATAACTGATTGTTCTCTGGGGTTTTTGGAATCTGATGATCCATTAGCTGGACATCAGCTTAACTTAATTACATGAGAGTTTATGTCACAAAAACTTGCATTCAGCATCAGTTTTCCCACCAGTCTGCTGTCACCAGTCTGCATGTGTGTGCCGGTAATAAAGGCCTATTGTTGATTTATTTTATTATGAATTAGCCTCTATCTCCCAGATGTGAAACACCATCTTGTTTTTGTACATTCTTCGTGCATCTAGAAGAAACAGAAACCCCCGATTGACAATTAATAACACGGTGGCTTATGCCAAGAAAAAGATGAGAGAGGGGATAAACAGAACAGATAATGCAGGGTTGTGTAATTTCTCCTACGTTAGCTCCACATGTGAATTCGAGGCAGGGTGAAAATGACAGAGGCTGCGTTTGAAGGTGGCTGAATGCCGAGCGATTAGTCGGCAGAAGGTTGTAAAAGGAGCAGGAATTTTGCTGCTGGGTCCCTGTGAAGTGTTCATCAGGGTGGGAGGTGTAATGCCAGTGACAGCGGTTCCTCCCAAAGGGAAACATGGAAGATATGAGGAACAATATCTTGATGTGTGGAGAGCGTGCAGAGAATTGACAGTGTATGGATAGACAGAGATCATTGGCATAAGGTCAGGGGACACAGCTCGCCCTGTAGTTTGTAAAGAGACAGAAAAGATAAAAGAGAAAGCTGATGATACCACTTATCAAAGCAGCAGCAGCAGCAGGGAGTGGCTAGAAGAAGCTCAGCAAAGCAGTAAATATCTCCCTGATTGGCCCTCGTCTGACAGGCTAAAGACGCCGCAGTAAGTCTAGATGTCGCTGAAAGAAATAGACTTGTTACAGTAGCAGGTTTATTGAAAGATTGACAAGATTTTTCAAATTTTATTGCACATGTTTGGTTTGTATATCCCACACAAATCAAATAAAACAGCTCAGGTTTCATGAGCTGACCAACATTTTTGGTGTCTTGTATCATCCAGGGTGTATTTCCGTGCAGTGCTCACAGGAGACACACAAACACCACCACGGATCCAAAAGTTAACTCATGTCGAAGAGCTAATTATCTTGTTAATCTTGTCTGAATACACGCTTAGAAAATACTGTATTATTGTGGATTTTGGACTGCAGCCTGGTTGAAGCATGCGGCTGCCAACTCCATAAAAACTTACATTTGAACCTATTATTTAATTCTGATTATTAAGGAAAAAAATCTACACTTATCTGGTCCAAAAGTGTTTTTTTGCAACAAGGAAATGGGATAATAAAATAAAAATACACACAGAAACATACCCATATGTGCAGCGTGCGCGCTCTGAAAAGCGGACAGACGGTAGAACTTAGCCAAATTAGCCACATGCCAACCAGAACAACTGCCTGAGGGGATGGTGTGTGTGTGTGTGTGCGTGTGTGTGTGCGTATGTGTGCGTGTGTGTGTGTGTGTGTGTGTGTGTGTGTGCAGAGGGCGGAGGTAAAGTGAACTTTCCAGCTGTTACCATATCATGTTTGACATCAGTGTCTTGTCCTCCACCAAGCAAAGAGCCCTCTGATTGACACACACCACCAACACACACACACACACACACACACACACACACGTAGATTTATTTGCTCGCCTTCAGGCTTCTTTCATAAAGTACTTTATACAAAAAAGTATTTGTACACATGCAGTCGTGCACAAACCCTGCATTCTTCTTCCCTCTATCACTTTTACATACATATCCACATCCTTCCAGTAATGCTCCTCTTGCTTTGATCTCGATGTTGGGGCATGAAATCATGGCTTACTCAGGAGGAAGAACCTTTGAGTCAGCATTTTTTAAAAAAACTCGACACGCCACAAAGCAATTTTCGAGACACACACCAACACATCTGAATAGAAACTGCACTGCAACACATCAGCTAAAGCTGCCAAGCCTCTCTAAGCCCACAGATGCCCTCCTTAAATACCACACAGCTCGCCAGCCCCCAGTCAAAAAATATACTTACCTTGACACGCCTCCCTGCAACACACACGCCGCTACAAGCATCTGCACCCTCAGCTCACAAATCCTGCCTATTGTAAAAGCATGTCCTTTATGCAGACATGATCGTGTAGCTCGTTTCGTTTGGTTGTTGTTAACACAAGCTTGTGTGTTGACGCGCTGTCACCTTTTGCAGACGTGTTATAAACGACACGTACTTTAACGCGGTGTTGCTCTTGGATCACTTCTGCTCAGGAGCAGACCTGCCCCCACTTGTGATCACATTATAACCTGAGCAGGGTCGTGTGTTGTTGCAGTCAGATGTGGGTGCCTGGAGGCCTCGCTCATGCCCCCGTTTACTCACCCGCTTCCCAGCTCTGCCACAGCAGCTTGTAAAAGTCACGGCGAGTGTGAAAATTAAAGAGATGCATGCTGCTTTTACGAGCTTTCTTTAACTTTTTCCTCTCTCCTGCGTCCCCCTTCGCCCCCCCTCCCTTTAGTCTTAGCTTTCTCCGTCTCCCGCTGCGATGGTGAAAGTACTTTGTGACACATACTTTGGTTTGATTAGTCATTACGATCCTCTTTTTGCACTTTCCTTGTTCTTCTCTTTTACTGTCTCCTGTCTCCTATCCCTTTACTCCTCCTCTGGTCTCCCCTGGATATGCTTTACAGTTTAGAGACCTCTCTGTCTCAATTCTCTGATCCCATTTTCAACGGGCCATTAAAACCGAGGTGATTCACTCTGCAGTACTCAACCTGGACTAAAACTGACCTTGTGACGAGCTCCTCTAAATGACGTGAAAAGCTCCCATCAAAGAGCTCCGCTAAGTCTGATTTCACCCCAGAGAATGAGAGAAGATGCAGACGGCCAACGTGTTGATCAGCCAGAAAAATAGAGTCATAAATAGGGATATACAATCGCCCACACATGGCACACACTGTCAACTCACCATTCATAAATCACCGTAGGAATGACCAGCCGTTCTCAGTTATTCCTGCTTATTATTTGCAGTTATTCCAGGGCACAGCGTTTCTGAAGGCCTCCGGGGATAATGACAATGTTAGTAACATGCGTAAACCCTGCAATCGGATCTGGCTCCACGCTGCCCAGCATCGCCAGGCAGTACGTCTGGGCAGACGGATGGAGCGTGCTGCCAAATCTGTTAGACAGCAGCTTGAAAGACACTTCTTTTCCATAAGTTATGCAACTCAGACAGGCGATTATGCCTCTGCTTTTTATAGCAGGTCTGCTTGGAGTGACACATTTTCAATCATTACTGACACTCAGTAGGGGCTCAAGTGCAAAGTAGCTTCCAGTGCATTGGCATCCAGCCTAATGTGTGTGATTTTTTTTTTTTAATGTGCATTGCAGTTGAACTCTAGTAGGTGCTGCAAACAACATGCTTTCACTTAATGATTTGTTGATGGTAACTTTACAGTTTGAACAATATTACATAATAAATAAGTAGTTTCTTATTTTAATCAAACCTTTCTTGTATAACAGTCACATCTCAAGAGAATCTTCATTTTATCTGCACCAAGGAGGTTATATTTTCAGTTAGGAGCTTTTTTTTGCAAGATCGGGGAATCCTGTCTGAAAAATCCCAAGATCCCAGAAAATTCCTGTTTCCTATAATGTACAAATGTTTTAAAGATGTTATAACTTCACCGCATCCTAATGGAGTTTGTTAAAAATGTCCACACATATGCATGATGACGATGTGTACAATCTGACAAAATTTGGTGAAGATCAGAATTCATTTGCTGACACAGTAGAACAGAAAATAAGGTGGGTATTTCTTTTCAGAGAGGTGGGATAAGGTATGATTTTGGGCAGGATTGGAGGATAGGATGTCAAAAAAGTCCTTGACAAAATTGAAAATCATTATTTTAGAATGTGAGACATGTAAATAAGATCAATAAATTAGTCACATGTACATGAATTACGCCTTAGCACTCCTTTGTGCTCTCTAATTGCTTTTTAGCGATTAATTTATATTTATTGTATTACAGTTTATTCACAATGAACATCCCGCTTCAATCTCACAGTACAGTTGCTGGGATGCTGTGACATGTGCTCTACCCGAGGGCGTCCTCATAGTGTCAGTAGGTCTAGTACAGTTAAACATTTAAGTTTCTATCTGTCACTGCTGAAGCTGTCGCGCAGAAATGAGTGCGACCATTTGTGCTGGTAGTGGAAGCCAGGCTGTTGTCAGCCTGTTAAATTTTAGGAGGCCTCTCTTTATGGGACTGTGCAGAGAGCTGGGACTGTCCCTGTTGGACGCAGCAGTCAGAGCTCGCTGCTGTCACACCTCTCTACACGAGCAAAACTGGAAAATTGAGAAATCCTGGAACAGCTTTATGGTGTTTGTGCACTCGTAGCAAAGAATACAAAAACACATGCACTTACACACATACAGACAAATGTGTGTAAATTTTAATATGTCTGCCAGCAACACCAGAAAATATCCTGGGCACACTCAGGAGGCAGAGAGCGGGTTGAAAGGTCCTTTGAGCAACATTAACAGCCCACAATACGCTCCACAGCCCCAGACTTTGCAAGTGTGTGGACTATTTTTATGGCCTAACTACCTGTGTTTGCCGGCCACAAATCTATATTACCCAACATCATATAGGGACCGAAACCATTTTTTAGGACCTTGTAACATCTGGCACTGGCAAAGATACATAAATAGTGAGATCAGGGCTCAGCCTTTAAATGGCCCAGGTCTTCTAATGTTACTGGATGAAGAGTTATGGGCGGACGAACAATTGGGTGTAGATTACAGCAGCACCCTCATTATGTGTAACTATGGTTTCCACTGCCCACAGTGTGCTGTATGCAGACAAGAAAGCTGGCCTGTATTACTTAAAGCCAGTCTGGATCCTCTCTCTGAAGTCTTGAACTTGTCTCACGGTTGTACCTGAGATTTGCCTGAATATTGACTCTTGTTCCAACTTTTGAAAGCTCTCACTGATTATTATTTTTTATCACCAGGATGTATATTTTGTCAGGCAGGAGGACAACATATTTCTGGTTAGATTTCACTATTTCCTCACAACAAGTAGACCAAATGATTAATTGAGAAAGTAATGGATATCATTCGCAGCTCCTCCTAAAGACAATGGAAATATTTTCCCTGCATCTCCTGCTCAATTAGTTTCTGTCGAACCTGGGCTCCAGATTTTCATTCTTGTTGCAGAACAATGTATAATTTAATGCACATCACTGAGGTAGATGAATAGATGAAAGAAATCTAATAATATTGTGGTAAATTGTCCACAAATGTAACAAGAAGCTATGTTTTGGTCAATTTCTGCAGAGGATAAGTAGGAATAGATAATAGAGGGATTGGATGTTTTGGTCTGAGAGCTTAATGAGGCAAAGAGCCACTTAATGTCACTGAGAAACATGCCTGAGTATAAAAGGAGGATTAATTTAGCACAGATGCTTCATGTGGAACAATGACCATCACTGTAATAAGGAGCCATGAGGCTTATAGCTGTCAAGCAAAGATTTTGTAGTAAAGGAGGGTCAACGGGGCAAAGGGCCAAGGCTGCCTACGTTCTAATAACACTGGCTAACCTCCACCATAACTTTGCTTTATTGGTCACGCCATCATTTTGTACTTAATGGCTGTTAATGGTGCACGTCCAACATTAGTTAGTATTGTGACGGGTGTTTTCTCAGTGCTGGTCAGTGACCTAGTTTGGCCCCTGGGTGGTTAAAGATGGCTAAAGAATAGAGAGTTTTCTGTAAAGACTCAAATAAACGGGGATTAGGGAACATCAGAGCAAAGATTAGGAATGCAATGTCTATTCACAACCTCAAAAAAATCCCTTATCATATGAAATGGGCATGTCAGATTTTCCTACCAGGGTCAGCAAGAGTATTTAGGTTTGGCCGCCTTGTACTTTTATTGGCAGGGAGACTTCTACTCTTGTTTCAGCTGGGCATTAAAGGCGTAGACAGGGTCATTTTATCCAGCTAGACATAATGGAAAGATGATGTGCAATTGGAGTCGTATCCCCAGTTTGTCACATACTGTAATGATTCTTATTAATCCTTGTTGGTGATACATTTTGCATAGCTTGCCATAAGCTGCCATTAAGTCATCGTTCAACAGCAGATAAATTAGCAGCTTGGCTTTAACTGCCTAACAGTGTTCCTGGTGGTGTTAAATTAGGAGCGAAGATAACAGCGACTCTATGTGAGCATAATTTTGGCTTGTGTCTCCCAGCGTAAACATTTTGTTTAAAAATGAAATAAAAGCTGAAGCATAAACTGAATCGCAGGAGAATTGTCTTTCAAGACAGTGGATTAGCGTTGTGCCGCGCAGCCCAAAGAACAACACAGAACTGGATTTGGCAGCACAGATAGCCATCAAAGATAATGAAAAGTAATAAAGTGTGTGTGTGTGTGTGTGTGTGTGTGTGTGTGTGTGTGGTGGAAAAGCTCAGGCTGAATGTTTGAGATATTTTATGTGTCTGCATGTGCGGGGAAGATAAAATTCATTTTCTGAGCCTCAGCTGTTGTGTTTAGTCTCTCACGTTCCCCCCTCGGCTCCTGCCTTTATGTTGGACTGCCGTTGTAAATTGCAGTTTTGCATCTCTAGGATTTCGGCTAAGGTGACGATTTGCACGAGTGCCGAGTGAAATGTCCAAAATAATGAAGGAGTAACAACAATAAAAAGGAGACAACACGTCTCCTTAGGGGATAACTGTGCTATAGAGGGAGGAAGCACGGCAGACACACAAATAAAATGTGAAATAAGGCATGAAGAGGTGTTTGGAGGATTATATAATTATAATTGACTGTAACAGCAGAGCTGCAGTACTTCAACTGCTGTACTTCAAACTTATTTTATGGTGCAGCAGTGCATGGTTTTACTCAATCATTTATGTTTTTAAAATATACATTACACATGCAGCATTTTCACCACCATTCATCGCCAGCAGCAGTAGTTGTTTCCTGTTTGCAAAGGCCACATAAAATCTGTGCCACCGTTTGTGCCTTTGGAGCTGACTCAACTGTGCAGGCGTGTCTTTTCTTTGTGCTTTAAAAAAAACAACACAAACAAAACTTTACGCTCCTTTCACATCAAATGAATTCACTTTATGAATGACATTAATTACTTCTTAACTTGACAAAGCAAAACATTCAAAAAGAGGAAACTTGGCTGTCGTCTTAGAGTTTTAAGTAAATATGCTGAAAGATGTTGAATTACCGTGAAACAAAATGACCCGCAAGCACAACGAGGTAAGATGTTTTTAATTATGTGATGAAATTAACGTTGATAAATGAAGCTGATATTGACGATACAATGTCTGTGCTTTGCCTTGCTTGTTGTTTTTTTGCAGTGTTATGCTTGGTATAGTTTCCAGTGGAGCGAGCCAAGCGAGAATATAAAGCAGGAGTTATATGTGGTGTATGGAGCGAGATCTCCTGGGGTGAACTGGATTTATAGTTTGCTGTGTTTAACCCCTGCACAGGGATTATTGTCAGATTTAATGCAGACGGGTTTATTATTTAAAGAAGCTTGTGGTGGAGGGTTGGGTTTCACAATCATGTAACACACTGACCTGTTAATTGCACTAAAATGGGTTAGATTATTAGGATGGTGTGAGAATATGGGTGTCAGGGTGTTGATGGTGAAGATGATCATCATATGACCTCATCAGTGGACTTTAAAGATGCAGCTTGTTAAGAAAGGTCGTCCTCTGAGTGCAGGGAGGACAGATGCATCTGTAAACAAAGCTGATCCCACCTCCTGTTTCACTCACTTTCTCATCTTTTTTCGCTTATTGTCTCTCTGGACAATCCTCCCCTTGTTTGGTGCTTTTTTTGTTGTCTGTTCTCACCGTGCGACTGCTTGGGTTTGTCTTCTCGGTCCTTCCCAACTGTTGGACAGCTTCAAAGACAGAGAGGGCATCAAAGGCTTCGGCCCCGAGTGGCCTCCTCCTCCTCCTCCTCCTCTCATCCCAGTGCTTCCCTTCTTTTTCTGTCTCTTAGCCTCTGCTGTTCCAGCTTTGTTGTTCCTCCCCTCATGTGCAAGTGATTAGACGACAGGGCCGAAGGAAAACACAAGCTTTGTTTTCCAGGCAGTGGGCACGCTCAGAATTCCAGTGGATTTATAGCAGCGAGGATCCCTTCAGATCCCAACTGGTTAAATGTTACTCTGGAGAGCCCACTCGCTCTCTGCTAACACCATCCAGGTTGCTCAGCATGCCTTCCTACTTGTCTGCACTTTGCCGTTTCCCTCTTTACTTTCTCCCTTTATCTCCATCTCTCCGTTTTTTTTTTCCTCTTCAATTTTTTCCAGTTATCATCCTAATTTTCCTCTCTTCTCTTCTAGACAGAGAAGATGACACAAAGGTCTATTCATAGCCTGAGTGACTGCTCATTTTCTCATTTCTGCCCAGCTGTCTTGTCTCACTGTCACTCTGGTTTTAATGAAAGGTCAGATAGTCACGGATGGTACAGTCACTTCTATTGTGCCTTCATAGCCAACACTTATGTCTTCTGTTTTGTCATCTGCTCTGAAAGCAAAAACAGAGGGCTGAGGGTCTTAATATTTAGTGGCTTGTCCTTGCAGTGACCTTGACAAAGATTGGATTCTCAGTCCAGCTGGGCATCGCAGAAAGCGAGACCACCAGCTAAATCAAGAAGAGTTGAATGCTCCTATTATTCATATGTTCAGTGTTACTGCAGTGATACAATTAGCTTTCAAATATACTCTCCACACACATGTTCATGGCATCGAATGCATAACACTAATAAATAGGAATAGAGACTGTCGACCAATCTGCAGGATTTTGATGCATATACTGCTTTTTATATTTCAGAGTTACAAAAAAAACTAGAAAAATAGAAGAAAAGTAGAAAAGTGGTACCAAGTACGGGGTACTTTGTCCTAATGGAAAACCAAACCAAACCAAGTCAAGTTGGTACCATGGAGTGAATTGCACCAAAAGTCACTGATTGATGCACAAGTGGTAATAATAATAATGATTTGGGTTTATATGGCGCTTTTCTCTGGAAGTCCAGACTCAGAGCGCTTGCACAGAGACCATTATCCATTCATACCAGTGGCGGTAAGGAAAGCTAGCTACAGCTGCCCTGGGGCAGACTGACAGAGGCGTAGCTGCCAATTTGTGCCTACGGCCCCTCCGACCGCCACCAAACCATTCATCCAACATTCACGCAGGGCAAGGTGGGTAAAGTGTCTTGCCCGCTCTACCACTGAGCCACTGCTGTCCCCAAAGAGGGATTACACTGGTAGTACAGTATAATATTAATCATCTGTAAATCACAAATGTGTAGATGTATCATTTTATGTCATTGCATCTAATGGATTATAGAAAATTAAAAACCGACTGACAAATTGATCAACATTTCCATTGCTAAAACGTGGCTGAAAATGCACATTACTTCACAGTCCTTGTGTTAATGAACTAAATTGGATTTACATCACGTTCTGAAGTTAGTTGAACTATTTAAACATCACCAAACACTGAGGAGGATTTCATCATGTAACCCTGATGTGCGTTGGGAAAGACCACCACATGTACAGTACCTCCCATTTACCAAGCTCCAGGCGTCCCACACCAATAGGAGCGAGCCAGCTAGAATACCAATTCCTACTAAAAACAATCAAAGTAAGTGAAGTGTGGGTCATAGAGTCACTCTGGCATTGCTTGTGTGTTGACTGGAGAGTAATGAAAGAAGGCAAAAAAAGGCTTGAGCTCAAATCACGTTCCAGTCAAACAAAGGAGGGGCATTTGGAGAAAAGTCTTGAGTCTGCAAGTGATTTAAATCAAGGCGCTGACAATACAGTGCAGTGTGTGTTAGCATTCATGTGCTCATAGTGTATCCTGAAGAAATGTGTGTGACCGACCTCGTGTGTGGGTTTGTGTCTTTGCATGTGCTTGTTTCGGTGGTTTTGTTAGCCCTGGTTGGGTTAGTTGTGTGTTTGTGAACGCACTCATGCAAAAATAAACACACACACACATGCAGCCCTGCAACGACCCGCATGTGTAAAAATCGCAGCTGGAGGAGTTGGCTTGTGATGTGTGACAAGTAAACTTTTCAAATCTCAGTTTAATTCTGTTCAGCTTCATCTCTTCACATGTGGAAATAATCGTGTTTATTCCAAACATCTTGTTTTGTTGATAGGACTTAACGCATTGTGATGTGCAGAAGACTGGAAGTTGATTGATTTCAGGTTTCAAAATTTCAGGCTATGCAGTACAAGGTGATACTTCATCCCAGTGGTTTTGCAGAAATAATGAAAAATATGATGGTTTTGCTTTCCTGGAAGTTAACATTGGTGATTTAAGTTATCATTCTACAGGATTGTCTGTTGAGATACATTTGTGTGAAAGAAAGTCTGAAATGTTGAAATTGAAGCTCACAGAAGTGGTGTCATAGGCTTTTTCCAATAGTAGGTTATGGTGACTCTTTGTGTGTCTTGTGTGTGTATGTTGTTTGTCTAGCTACAGCTACCAAAACAGCATCACGAGAGAATCTCACTTCCATATCGTATGGTATTTCAGTGGGCCAAAAAGGTTGGAGCACTTTGATTGGACCTTTGAAACACAATGAAACACCATGGCTAGCTAGCTAACGTTCCCAGATAACAATATTACTACATACTGAGGTGTCTCTCCAGAAAGAACACGTGCTGCACTCTCTCCTTTTATTGTAAAACAGAACATGGCCTCTGTGAGTTGTGGTCGACGCCAAAAACAAACTAACCTTATTTTATTTTTTTTATTTTTAAATGAACTAAACCTACTCAATATGATCCAGCACCTTGAACATGCACTTGTTTAGTATCACCTAGCAACCAAACTGAAGCGATGTTCAGTGACTTCCTGTAAAAAAAAACCAAGTTGACCCATTTTCAGATCAGCTATCATCATCCAAATCAACACTTTACATTTTGTTACAAACACTAATTATTACATCTGCTGAATTTCTGAGGTAGTTGAACACGAACCCCCTCACATCACATTGATTGACAGGTTGATCTACAACTACAGAGATAAACTATCAGTGATTGTTCCAACATGACCTTTGTAAGGATCACATAAACACTTGGATTGTTTTTATTTTAATAATCGTATTTAGTTTGAGCTGATTGCTGTTTTTATGCAACAAGTTAAGGACTGGCTCACACTCAGCTGTACAGCATCTCCAATATATAAGTGAAGCAGTGTCAGCTTCTAGTATTTTCTTGTCTGATGTAATTAGCTCAATTTCCAGCTTAATTCTTTATTAGTAACAATTTTTATCCCAGTCTGTTTTATCTCAGCCACACCCACTGTTTTAAATCAATCAACACCAATAATTATCTTTAATTTAATTCAGTTCCAAACTGGCAGTGTAGCTAACATAAGCCTTTAATTTTCTAAAATCTTTTAATTTTATTTAATTAGATACTCTCAGTAGTAATATGCAAGAACTTGGTTATGTGCTTTTGTTTTGACTCTGAATTTGAATGGTCAACTTTTAACTGTGATAACTTCAATTAGAATTGCTAATGTATTGCTGTTACACTTTTATATTGTCTATTCCACGTTGCCATTTTAGGTGAACCCAAAGTTGCACATACTGAGGAGACTGCTTACAAATGTAGGCAGAGGATAAACTTCACAAATGGTTGTTTTGTTGTGTAGTGTTTCCCTCACACAGGCTGAGTGTAAAATTCCATCAGCATCGGTCATTTCTTGACCCGAACAAACCTCATTCTGGAGACACTTCATTTCCAGCAATATAAAAAAAGCTTGTTGCAGTGAAACGTGCAGCCAGACTGAATCTTTGCTAAACAATTTGCAATGTTCATAAAATATTTCCACTCCAAAAAGAGGGATTAACACTTGCGAGTTTCCGTGTTGAACATAATATTTTAATTTTCTTTGGATGTCTCACAGAGTTTTGGAGCTACACATCTTACAATTAACTTCCCAAACTCTGGAGGGTTTTTTTTTATTACTGAACTGAAGAAGCTGAGGAGGTTGGACTAAGTGATGGTAGAAACAGTCTGAAGCCAACACTCTGCCAGATCCAGTAATACCAGCTTTACTTTCCCTTTGAGAAAGACTCAGTGAAGGCCTTGTGCATATCACAGTGTCTTTAAGCACTTTGTCAGTATGTCAAGGCCATGCCATAGGAAGTGATGACAGCTGCACATTAAGAAATGGTTGTTAGGCCCAGCTGGACTGCAGGTTTCTGTGAATCCGTTGCCTCTTAAATTCACTTAACTCTTTAAGAACAACTTGAATTTAGTATACTTGAGTGATAAGGCAACATATCATCTCTCCACCACTTCCATCTCTAACAATAGGAAACTGCAGCTTGTCCTAAACAGTATAACACACCTGGCTGTCACATTGTCTGAGGTAAAAAAAACACACAGCTCACTGTCTCTTTACAACATGAAAACTCTTAGAGAAAGAAATGTGCCCGTCTCTCTTTTTTTTTGTCTAAAATCAGGATCTGACCCGGTGTGTTGGAGCCTGGTGATTGTCAGCAGTGGCTGCTCAGTTCAAAGGCTTCATGCTATATAATAACAGGCAGGCAGCTAACAGAGCCCATCCACCAGATGTGGAGTATGACACACTCCAGCGTCTGTGCTGTCTGTCTGCAGCCTGCAGCTACACAACTCACACACTGACAAGCATGTATATACACACAGACACAAAACTGTAGAATTAATAGTGCGTCTCTCCTCTTCATCACAGGCCTGCTTAAAGCTTCATTGCTCATCTTCTCTTGTTCACCTGCTCCAACTGGCCGGGACTTTGACTCAGTCTTTGCCCTAAATGGTTTCCTCCGTCTCACACATCAGTTTCACGCCTTTCATAAAACTTCTTAGAAACCAGTAAAAGTTATTATGACATTGCAGAACTGTGTGCGTCATCGCTCACTCCAGCTTTATCATCAAAGACTTGGATGGAGCTGGGATAAAAATATTCCTTCATCTTTGTACTAAACTGGTGATAAACTGTTTTGTACTCTCTTTAAAAACTATGCAGTGGGTTCAAGCCAAACTATTTCCGTGTCCACATTTGTCACTGGGGATCACGGACGAGTGGACTTTCAGTAGCCTAGCAGCCCATTCCTCAGCCTCTGTTTCTCTGTGGCTTTTGAAGAGGAGGGAGGATTGTTTATGTTAGCATGAACCAGACCTGAGCCCATCATGGCTTTTATTGCTTTGAAGAGGACCCAGGACACTGTGTATAGAAGAAGAGACACTGTGTACAGTATATTGTGTGATGGTAGAGCAGACTTGGAAAATGGGGATTCCTGCAAAGGTAATGAAGTGGATGGGTGTGTTTTTCTTGCATAGAGAAGAGTGGAAACATGACAAAGGGTGGAAAAAAGGACACAAAGGAAAAGCATAGACAATACTGCGATTTGATGAGAAGTTTTGATCCACCAAATGAAGCGCCACGATAACATCAGGGCCCAGTGATATTACTGTAAACATGTTCCATATGTTCTCACTGTCTCCACATTTGTCTCCTCCTTTTCCCCTTTCTGCCTGTCTCACCCCATCTCTTTTGATTTCCTTTCTTATTCATTTCTCTCCTCCCCTCCTTCGCTCTCCTGCTCGCTTGTTGTTTTATTGAGGAATGCTCCGCTGAGGAGAGCATTTGATCTTACTGCTGCTTTGACCTGAAGATGGAGGGAGGGAGAGAGGGATGGATGGATGGATAGATGGATGGAGGAGGGGTTTAAGTCTGCATGTGTCCCCAATTACACCACCGAGATGGCAGCATAATTCACCGCTTCATTCAGCGACTGGTGGACGGGAAAGAGACGCCTAATCAAGGCCAGAATACTGCAACCTGCTGCCAATTCTAACACATAGACACTGCACATGCATGGAGTCTCTCAGACACACACACACACACACTCAGCCTCGCACATGACAAGAGCCGTCACACAGCTCACCACATTTCAAGGCTTATATTGCACACATTTTCTCACTCCACCCTTTCTCCTTCCTCATAAAAATCCATGGTGACGGTGAGATGCAAACAGGCTTCATATCAGCAGGAAACCATTGGGACTTTCAAAATAAACTTCATCTGCTGAACTCACACACCTCACTTTTGTAAAAGAGTAAAACCATTTCCCCCCTCTCTGTTTTTCGCCACATGTTTCTTCAAAATTATCAAATCAGAAACTTTTCAGTGACTTGTTAAACAGTTACCAGCTGCTCTGGGAAGATATAGTAAAAGACAAGGTTGAACTGTGAGTGATCACCACGTTTTTCACCTCTTGGTGGATACTTTACCCTATCTTCAGATTTCAAAGCAAGGAATCAAGGGGTGCAATGATGTGTCATTACCATAATCTAGTGAGTAAATCATGCTGGGTTCAATTAGCTACTCCCCTCTGCACTTTTCATGTCCTCACTGTTGATGGGAGACACATTATTTTTCTTCGAAGCCTGTCACAACCTTTGTCCAAGTGGTCATTTCAGAGAAAATAACCCATATTTTCTATACAGGTTGTAACTATTTGAGAGCTTTCATGTAACTATCTTGTCTGTTTAACATTTAATAAAAAATATTTACACATATAAAAAGCAGCTGATTTTTTTTCTGAAAAAAAAAAACCTAGATATTCATCCATTAACCCTCAAATCTATGTAAGCTTATACAGTCCCTCCTTCATTTGTATGTTTAATTTTCACTAATTGTGAGAAGTTTTAAACACATATTTAGTCTTAAAGTTGAATTTAGTGATTCCATCTATTAAATAAATGTGTGGTATACGTCTGAATGTGTGTTGCAGTAATGTTTTAAAAAATGATATTTTACAAGAAATAAAGTAAAAGGTAGTACTATACCATAAACTTGTACATAGAGTAAAAGCTGAGCAACACAGCAAAGTGTGAAGTTCAAAGGTCTGATAAACTACTGGGAAGTAAGGAGCAGACATAAGGTGCAGAGCAGTAGGCCGAGGGATCCTGTGCTCAAAGGGATCTAACAGATTTCATCTCTTCAACCTGGGAGATCTGAACAGGAAATGAGGTAATACAATAGACATCTTTGTGCCTGTAGTCCTCCTTTAACACCTCTTTCCTCTCTGCGCCGCCATCTGCCTATCCTCCTTTCCATCGTCTGGGGTGGAGGTGGATCAGTTATGAAGTGTGTGTGTTTGAGAGAAGCGGAGTTTATGGGAGGTGAGGTGAGACTGTGTTTGGAGAAGCAAGCTGGGATGCTTTACAAGGTGTGCTTAGTCAGCCCCCGCACCAGTCGTTGGGTGAAATGAGATGGAAATTACAACAAGCTCTGGAAATGTGAGAGTAACGGATCATCTTTGTGTCTCTGTCTCTGGCATTCCTGCTCTCTTCTCTGAATTTTACCCACTTTAATAAAATCCAGGCTTTCAAAATCCCTCAGCCATCCCCACTCCCTGTACGTCATAGTTTTCACTGTTCAGTTCACCAGGATGGAGGAGGTGTTTGTCATCTTCGTTAACCCTCCTGTGATGTTAACCTGTGGTAATGGTCCCCTTTGACCAGTTGCATGTTGAATCCTCCAAAATTTGTCAGAAACCAACAAATACTAATAAAATCTTTATTTAGTTAGTACATATACATAATATATACCTGCACTGTTAAACACTCTCCAAGTTTCATATTGGAGTGAGATATGATGTGTGTCTGTGTGAAAAATATTTAAATTTATTTCTCCACTTTCAGTATTGGTGAAGTGAAACTATCTCTTTAAATGTTGATGACACTAATCGAGGTGTTAAAGAAGAATTCAAGAAGTTTCATACTGACACTATACAATGGGCTGATGTGACCTGCAACATGACAAGAGGGTCAATTGTTCTTGGGTTGAATTACAAATGTTAAAACAATTTTATACCAAAATAAGTTTAAATCGGAGTAAACCTTATCGTACATCTCAAACAGGATTATTTATGCTTTTGATTTTGTAGAAAAAAGAGAAAAATATTAAGGAAATTCCAGTTAGGGATAAATAAAGTCTGTCCCTCCCACTAAATAATTAACACCTATTGATCAATGTATTAACTTTGATGCTTTTTGGGAAGTGAAACTGAGCCTTTCCCACTGTTTTCTCTGGTGTCTTTTTTCCATGCTGGGTGTACAACCACTCATCCCTCATTTGTGTCCTCCCTCTGCACCTTTATGAAACCTCTGTCTTTTTCCTCCTTCACCACTTCTTCAGGAGTTTGTCTTCGTATTCCTCTCCTCACACTGATTAATCCCAGTGAACACTGCAGAAATCTTCCACTGTTTCCATTCCGTGAGTTTCGCCACATTGTCAAGTCGACCTTATTTCATCTCCACTTTTCATCACTTACATCTGCCTGACGTTTCTGCTTCACTCCTTTGTTCTTCTTTTCACGTTTTGTTGCCCTCTCTCTTTTTCCCCCTCAAACTGAGCAGATCGGGAGCAGGTGTCTCCCCTTTCTTCGTCCTCCCTCTGACACTGGGGCTGGGCTGAAGTGGAACCAAAAACCAGGGAGTCTGTCTCTCCAGCACGAACACAGTGTCTACACACATAAACACACATACCTTTGGTCCATCTGGTTCCTATATGTGGAAAACAGAGAATTTAATCAAACAAGAATCCCTTTTGACAAATCCTCCACATTATTGGAGCGTTCAGGGCCCCTGAATCACCTGAATGCTCCCTGTACCTATTAAAAATAGCATTTAGCATTTTTTTTTTCTATTTATGAATGTTTAAAATGCTATTTTACTTTAATGGTAATGTTGTGACATTCAAGTCAAATATTGGATTTCAAACTTATCCTTTAAAGCCATAAAAGTTCAGACTGGATGAAAAAAAGAACTTTCTAGATGTAGAGAAGTATCGGAGGTATTTAATAATATTTGCAGCTCTTCAAATAGCATCAAATAAGACTGAACAACAGGCAGCACTGTCCTCTATTTGAATTAGGCTAGTGAATCTTGCATAAAACCTGGAACATCATAAAACTCATACAAATACATATGAACTAAAACCTTTTGTTTTTCATAATTTGTTCAGTTTTGTTTGTAGTTGGTTGCATTCATTATCAGAAATGCCAGTGTTACTGTTACTGTTCAGTAGAAATGGTTAAAACCATGAGAGTCTGGCGTCACGTTCTCAGATGTATGTTAAATCTGTTTTTTGCGGTATGGTATGTGGAAATGCTCCAGTTCACTTCCCTGCCTCTAAATATTTTCTCTGCTGTAGCGGAAAGTGTTTTGGACGCCGACACTGTGGCTTCGTCTCTCTGGCTCCTTTTCAACTCTGTCTTTGGGGACACGGATCTCTCGCGTCTCCTTCCTACCGCTCATCTCTCTCGTTGTCCTGTCCTTTTTTTTTTTTTTTCACTTCTCAATCCTCCTGTCTTTTTCATTAACTGGCTACCTTTCCTTCCAAAAAATGCTGGCGCTTATTTTCATAACCTGTGATGAGGAAAGGCTTCCTGTAGAGCATCGGTGTGATTGACAGGGAAGCATGCTGGAAACGTAGGGAGGTGCTCTGCTTGCTTCAGACTCTCTCTGTTGGCAGCCAAGCGCTGGTCTCTGATACAGGGCTGGAGAACCAAAGAATAACACAGGACGTTTTCACTGGGATGAATATTATATCTTGCATGCTTGACGTTTTTCCCCTGGCTTTCATCTCTGTTCGTCTTAGTCGCTGCAGCTGATCTCGGCGCTCTCCCTCTTCTTATATTATCTCCCTCTGTCCCTGTCATACGTTTCTCTGGCCTGGGGTCAAATTTCTTGTGGCTGAGTCTATCCTAAAGCGTCAGCCGCTGGGAGCTGACTCAGCCGTGAGTTGATGGAGACATGATGTCTCACACCCAGTTTCCCAGAAGCATCCCAGAATTATTCAGCGTAGTTTATCTGTGCAGCCAGAAGTCAGCAAGCAGTGGCCTGAACGTTCACAAACCACAGCGGTTAAACGAATGAAGTTCTTGATGGAAAACCTCTACAGCGCATAAAAGAGCACTCCACCAATTTTACCATCGCTATATTCCAGATGATGATTTTTTTTTTCTTTGACCAAACTGTCAGCAGCAGTGTTGCATTGTGGGTAATATATGACACAGATTCATATGTGTTATAGTTGTAGTAGCTGATACAGCCTTGAGCTGCTAGGTGAGATGTTTTTCAAAACTTTGTGGCCTTCAGCTCCAACACAGGCTGATTGGAAGTGACTTCACTTGTAGTAATTTCAGATTTTATGCAACTCTCCCTAGAGCCACAAAAAGTTTTATGTATAACTATAACTTTTCCACATATGCTGGAGTTCTCCCCCAAACCTCTACGCTTATACCTGCATTGGTCTGTTTGGTGGCAGCTTTACAGAAAAACTTATGAACCAATGTCTAGGAATTTGTTTCTTTGTTTTTGAGAGATTACCCAGAGAGCAAATGATTATATTTTAGGCGAGATCAGAAGATTCTGTTAAGCACTATGTCTCCAGTTTGATTCCCATCTATCCTTCGGTAATCACACTACAATTTCCTCAGTAATTGCACATTTTCTAGGTTGAAAACCCAAACTGTGAGATACACAAAGGTGTAGCAGATGTCACTATTTAATGTGTTGGCATTCAGTTGTGCTTTAGAGTGAAAATAATCATGATCATGAAGGAAGACGGATCAGCAGCATTCTGCTGATCTGTTCCAAATGACAGCATTTCTATGTTCAACCTGTCGTCTCAATCAAACACTCTTTGCTTGAAATGGTCACGATTTGTATTTCATTAATTGTACTTGGCCAAAATATTCCAGGCTGGCCTGCCAGTGCTTTTCAGTCACTACACATCCTACAGACAAGAAGAAATTCAGCCTGGCGAGGGAGGAAATACCGACAGACGTAAAGAAAGGTTTTGGATTGGCGCCCAGCTGAACTGTAGGCGCATGATGTCTAAATCCGAGTCACGTTTGAAATCCAGCAGCATTATCCTGGCGTTCCCAGATTCCATCTGCTGGGGCCTCTCCTTCTGAATTTGTCATCCTCGAGGAATCTGGGAATGCCGAGCTTATGGAGTGTGTACGTTTCCCTGGCTGCACCTGAGCGCTCACACACACTAGTCGTCTTCAAACACACATGCATGTAAGGCATGCATGTTTCCTATTCACACCATTCACACTGTTAGCACACATGATACACTATTTACAGAAAAGTCACGTATGAAACAGCAAGTGAGATGACTGTATTCATGTCCTGCACAGAGACAGCTTGGCTGACTTCAGCTTTAGGTCTTAAATCTTATGCTCCACTCATTACCTCTGACAGACACTTCAACATGGACATAAAACATAAATCTGCACCATATTCCCATCA
The DNA here is from genome assembly GCA_900323345.1 of Pseudochromis fuscus. Lineage (NCBI taxonomy): Eukaryota > Metazoa > Chordata > Actinopteri > Pseudochromidae > Pseudochromis > Pseudochromis fuscus. Next base: position 1,890 of record OOFC01029477.1, on the reverse strand, counting down.
TTAAATGCAAAGATCTTCCTGCACGATGCACCGAGTTGCACAGAGTGACACACTGACGTGCAGGTGTGATGACTCCATTCACATACCACAGACAGATGAACAGACAGACGGCTACCTCTGCAGATTACGTCAAGGTCTCAGGGGCTCAGCTTGGAAGCGATCAGGTTTTCCAGAAAGCTGAGCGCTTACTCGCACACACACACTTGTACCCGACCTGTCAGGTGAAAACAGATGAGTCGCACAGTAGGTGGTAACATGCTGGTGCACATTCCTCACTAGTCTGCTTACGCTGCTGGTAACCGGAGCCTGACCCAAAATGGACAAACCAGGTCTTATAGATCAGCGTGGTTTCCATTGCAGAGCCGTGCAGTGACAGCGGGGGGCTGGTGCATCAGCCTGTTTAACCCGAGAGGCAAATGTCCCGACCTGTGGGCCAGATGGGAGAAGGCAGGACTTCTGCAGAGCCATCAGTACAGTCTGACGTTACTCAAATTTCTGTCATGACAAATGTGTATAATGCTCTGTAGATTAATATATAGATTCGTGTCGCTGCCAACTTTTCCATGCATTGAAAATGGAGACAAACCAATAGACCTGGAAATTATCAAGTTTTTCTGTATAATGTCTGCAGGTGTTTCTTTAGCCTATTCAGGTGTTTCTTGCATAGTATAAAAACTGGTCGTAGTCTGGGGGTTTGATTGCTTGTTAGCTAGAACAGAGTGATAGTGGTGACATAATCTATAGTTTTTCTTTAGTTAATATATATCCAAAAATCGTAAATGCATGAAAAATCCCAAAAGTCCATGACTATATTGTGATACAACTCCACAAATGATCTCCTATCCTCATTGTGAGGACCTAGTGAGGTGTGAAAGACAAAGGAGCAGCACATCATATCATGAATTGTAGTAATGTGGTAGTTGGTGGTAAAGGGACCCTGAAAACTCAACATGACTCTGCTCCCTGTATTTCTTGTTGAAAAAAATCATATACAGTATTTCTGTAAGATAATAAGTTGTATTAGTGCTCATCCCATTTTGCATATCATGACATTTATGTTGTTGAGGCCACAAAATTAATGTTCACATGGTGAGCATGTGACTTTGGTGTTGTGCTCAGTTGTTGCATGAAGGGTCTACTAAAGTGTCCCGCTGATATAATATCTGCTGGGTGGGATTAGGCCGAGTGGTGCTGATGTTGAGCTACTGGTTTAGATTAAAACCAGAACCCACAACAAATCCCACCAGTGACTGTTTGGAAATTCTTGTTTTGCTTGTCACCTCCAGAGAGGTCAGAGTTCAGGATCTCCAGCAGCTTTGTCAGGATTCAGTGTCTTTCTTATGGTTGTTACAGCAGAAGCAGCAGCCACGCTCGCTCCACAGAGGCCTGAGGAATGCTGGGTAGTGACAGTTGTCAGTGTGAGCATGACACTGTTTAAAGGGATCTTCTCAGCACTTGTTGATCTGTGTCAGCTTCAGCGTCTTCACGGTGTGCTCATGTTTCCTGAGAAGTGGCCCTGCAGCAGTTAAACAAGACTCTGAGTTGGTTTGGGGTCTAGAGTTTATGTTTTATTTGCATTCAAATCAGTCCTGGTCACTGTTTATTGTTCTTTACTAAGTAACAACCTGAGCAGCCTCACTCATTTCTGTGGGTTTAATATCTTCCTCAAAATGTTGAAATAGGTGAGTAACTCTGAGTGTGTACAGCTACATGTCACCTTAGTCAGTGTTAGTTTTTAAAAATGGACTTTTATCCTGTTTTTTGATGTGGACCCAACATATGTTGAGAGTTTGTGCTGGTTCCAGGCAGTAATTCCATATGCAGTGCACCTTTCCAAAACATGCAGCGTAAGTTGACTCAAGTATTTTCCCTGTGCAGCTCTGTGCGGTT
>OOFC01029474.1:0-16679 GCA_900323345.1 Pseudochromis fuscus | reverse complement strand
GGTGCAAAGATTCAAGAGGGAATGAATGAAAGAAGGATGGAGAGGAAGATAAAGACGAGCAATTGGGAAAAGGAAAGAGAGACGGTGGAGGAGCAGAGGAGTGGGGAAATGTTGCAGAGGTAAAAGATGGAGGGGAGTTTGAATCTCCCGTCTCAGTTGGATAGAAATCACAGCCTTCAGCTATATCCTGCTGAGACATTTGACATGGAAATTCATGACCGTGTCAATATATGGACATAACGCAGATCTAACACATACATCACAGGAAACTCCCCAGCTGCACATTTAGCAGCTGCTTTTTTATCCCAACTGATTCAGGTTACCGTGAGTTTAGCATGGAAGTCACAAGCAGCATCAAACCTTTATTCCTCTCCCCGCCGCCGATATCGCCGACGCTTTGGAGCTAATCACACCGAAAATTAGGATTTGCTAAATGCAGTAGCGGCGACGCTTTGGAGCTCGCCACCCAAGTAGCGAGATATCCTGCGTTCTCGGGGCCCAAACTCTGCAGTTGGCCTGTTTTTAAAGAGTGCATATCTAAGTTTGGAGGCAGGGGAGGAAATCAATAGAGATAAGAGTTGGATAGAGAGCTGTGTGTTGAACAGGCTGGCAGCCGACTGAGAGAAGCAGCCTGTCACCAGCTGCAGGGCCCTCTCTGTGTGATAGTGTTGGTGTGTGTGCGTGGATGTGTGTGTGTGTGTTGAACACAGGGGCATGTAGGCACACAGTCGCTGATAGTGCTGCCAGGCGCCAGACACCCGTAGATGAGACAGGGGGAATTATTGCAGACTATGGCTGCTGTTGCCTTTGGAACATTAAGTCACATGTGGTGTAGGTAGAAATGGACGACGCTGACGTCACCTATTGGTTTGTCGACTCGGGTTTTGACGCTAAGAGATCGGCATTTGACCATCGCCATGTTGGTTGTTTGGAGCCAGTTTGAGGCCCAGTTCACATGAAAACAGTAGCATTTAAAAACATTTCCCCCTAAACCAGAAATGACATGTGCGGCTGCATGAAGCTGTAGTAAATCTGCCAGGCCTGTATGTGGCGCTGTCACACTGCCACAAAAACACACCAAAACAGAGAAGAAGACACGGAGCAGTCGCATAAAAGTTGTGCGAGATAAAAACAATACACACAACAACTCACACTTGTTGCTCACAGTTGTTGTACAGTTTCATTAGATTTCGCTGCAAAAGCCAAAAAAAGCTGCTGCAGCACTAGCAACGCTGTATTCCACCATTGTTACTGTTGTTGTTGTGGGTTGCTCATGTGGGTTAAGGGAGGGGCGGGGCTACTGCGGCATAATTTCAGGGTAATGTGTAAACGCTGTACATATGGCGATGTAGCAGGTGGTGTATTCAGACTTTCCAACTCTGAGACCCGATTTCAGAAATTATCGTATTTGGCTCGCATATCGCCATCTCCGTGTGGACACAAGACCTAAATGATAAAAAGCTTTACCGTTTATGCTGTCTCCGTGTGGACGGGGCCTGAGACTTGAGTACAAGTCGGGTGTCATTGGAGGCAAGAGCTATTGATCAAACTAACCCCGCCCCTCAGTATGTGTCTTTTTGAAGCCTAATATCGAGCTAATGACATCAGAATGACTTTTATTCTGGACTATAAGTTATTATCATAGTTTTTCATAATTGATGTCAATTAGAGCCAGAGTATTTTGAGACAGCCTTGTTGAAACCAATAACAGCTGATAATGTAATAAAAGTCCTGAACTGATAATGTAATAACTTTTGCCGAATAATGATTTATTGCGTTATTAGCGTAGTTATTACATTTGCTAAGTTTTTTCTTTTACCAGGCCAATAACATAATAAGCAGCCAATAACGTAATAGATTATTATGTTATTAGCCAAAAGTTATTATGTTATCGGTTCAGGACTTTTATTACATTATCAGCTGTTATTACATCAACAAACCTCTAGTGGCCATTGGGAGTATTGCACTTTTTTTGCACCTCTGCATTGGTGTAATTTCCGAGCCCCGGTTGCTTCGTACATTTCTGAATGGTACACACAAACAAAACCAAACATAATTCATACATTCAGGTGTTCATACTGGCATCTTACTAATACACATTCATGCATACACACACACACACACACACACACACACACACACACACACGAGCTAGCTCCACCTGCACCTGTAAACTATCTGTCTCTAAGCTGTGGACAAATTTACCCACCAGATTATTAGGTGTAATATGCACTCTGGGCCTGGGATGTGTAAGGATGAATGGGGTCTGCTTAGCTGTGTAGATTGTATTTCTTACAGTTCGCTGCAGCAGTTAAAGCGGCCATTTAAATATAAATGCCGAGCTTAAATAAATCCTTATTGAGGAATTTCATTTCCAGACGACTTTTTCTAAACATCATTCCTCTAAAATAAATTGCTCCTGAAGTGCTACCTTTCATTTCTACTCCCACTTCATGACTGTTTGTCAGAGAGGTGCTTTGAAAAATTAAAGTGAGGCCTTATTCTGCGTCTCCATCTTTTTCGTTTCACATTATTGGTTTCGCTGCCAAATATGTTCTTGATTCAATGATGTTACACCATATGTGGCTTTATTATTCATTCACAATGCCGTTTTAAGGCACTTATACAGGACACTAAAATATTTGCATAAATATTTAAAAGTCAAATGTATTATATTATAATTTAGGGAACCTTCTGTCACCAAAAGGGCCTTTGTTTTAACAGCTGTTGATAATAATCTTCTTTTCCCGCACAGAGAAATACTTATGGATTTCCATTTTCCAAGTATGACGGTTTGTGCAGTTGCCTTCGGGGGGATATCTGCTCACTGTCATGTGTTGTGTAGCTTTTGATGTCAAATTTTGCTTTCCTTTAAAATGTTCATTCATCAAGGAAGTTTCTTTTCTTTTGTTTTCTTTTTACCCAAAGAACATTTGATTAAATTTTGGCCATGATTAGAGAATAAGATCCTGTCCGTGTCCCAGAAAATCACTATCTCTTATACTGGGTTTAAACATGTATAAATTTGTTACATCTTAATGGATTTTTTTTTGAAAATCTATACACACATGCAGGATGACGATGTTTATAATCTGTGGTAATTTGGTGAGGATCAGATTTTATTTGTGGACACTGCAGATCAAAACACATGGATTATGCCTTGGTGGAGGTTTGTGCTTTCTGAGTACTTTCTACCTTTTACTGATTGTAAGTACGAATAACTCCAAGATTTATTAAAGAGTAGTCTTTCTTGGTCTAGCTTTAACCTCGTGTATGAGCCCCTGCAGCCAGAGGAGAGCCACACAGAATCTTGTATTTGATTTGATGATCAGCAGGAAGTGGTCATCAGAAACCCTGTGAATAAAATGCAAGGTAATGCAACAAGGGCTAACAGTGTTAACCAGGATAACAAGCTAGATTTGAAATAACTACCGTATTTTCCAGACTATAAGCCACTACTTTTTTCTGACGCTTTGAACTTAAACACCAGTGTTTCTCACGTATCGGCGGCACGAAGGTTATTGGCTTTTTACAAGCTAGTAAGCTCTGTGCCGCCGATACATTGAGCGTCATCACATCAGACCTGGTCAGAGTGGACCACATGAAACTGTTTGATTAAATTCAATAGCAGCTTATAGACAGGTGCATTTTGGAACAAAAAAATGACAATCAAGATACAAACTTACACACTTCCTGCTTTACAAACAATATAAAGGCGTGAATGAGTCCGTATGCTTTGTTACGATAAACTCCATCACCAGGCAGTCACAGACCTGAGACGTATTTGATCTAATCCAGTTGTATTTCTTTGCATTTCCATCTGACCTCTTTATTGCTGACAGCCACTCTGGGTCAGGTGTTTGGTGGTTTGTTGGTTTTCGGGAGATGTGGGCGGGGGGGTGGAAAGCAGAGGAGCTGTCATTTGGTCTGAGGAACACACAACCCTAGACCCAGTGTGCCTGGTCTCTGCAACACCCCTCGCTGCCTCCCCCTAGTAAACAGTCCATTAGCGTAGTGCTCCAAGGTAAACATATTTACTGGCTGGTGACGGCTTGCCAGTGTGCCTCCTCAGGCCCCGTGGCAGAGGGGATTTCATTAGGCAGAGGGCAGGGGGAGAAGGGAGGAAATTAATGTGCCATTCAAGATGATTTCTTTGTTTCCCATCAACATGATCACAGACAGGCCGCAGGGAAGAGATGATTTACGCACACAAAGGAAAGAGACAGGGAGAGAGAGGGAGGGTAAGAGGAGGGAGAGAAAATCTCACAAAAGGCTCCCAGTGCGTGAAATGTCTTCCTTTTGGTGAAAATGCTCTTGTCATGATTTTTGTTATGGCTTGAAGTGCTGGAATTGTTTTCAATCAGAAAAGCCTTCTTGTTTGTCATTAAGGATTGGAAATGGAAGTATTTCTGAGCGAAAGCACCAACAGGCACAACAATGTAATGCAATTTTTTCCACACTATCTACACACAGTAATCCAACCAGTGCGGTGATGTCCTGCAGCCTTGTTAAGAACCTGGTTCACAATAGGAGTTTGTTTTCATACGGTTTCCTTTGCAACCTGGAGGATATTATTCTGCGGCCTGCTTTGTTTATTAATAACTGCGGTTCGCCAATTAATTATCTGACAAGTGCGTACGGCTGATGGCAAAACATAGTTGGAAAATAGTCCGTGGTGACGATGTTTGTTTGTAAAAGTAAAACTGTACTTATTCATGATTCAGCAGACTTTTTTTCAGTTGTTTTAGTGTTGATATTAACACAGATTTACTCCAGTAATCTGCTTTTATAACAGACTGTATATTGATTGGATGGAGCTAACATGATCACTGGTTTATGGACTTGAAGTCAGGAGATCGGCAGTTGATCGTCGCCATGTTGGTTGTTTGGAGGCAGAAGTGACCATGTTTGGATATGAAGGGAGGAGTGAGGAGGTGAGACCTGAGGTTACTGTCCAGTGTGTATGAGTCTGGATATCAGCACCAGTCTCATTGGAGACCAGACCTGTCAATCAAACTAACCATTTCAATCCATATTCCTCTGTTGGAAGCCTAATATATACTTAACTAGAATTTAGTTTAGCTCATGACATCAGAATAACTTGTTGATTTCGTGGTTAAAAATAATGATATTTGAATTTCTGTCAGTTGGACCAAGAGTTTTTGGAGCCTTGTTAGAGCCCGATATGTAACAATGACCTGAATTGTTATGGAAAAAATAATAAAACTCAAAATGTAACAACTGGTTGATAATGTAACAAAAGTCCAGAGTCCAAAATGTAATTAAAAAAACATTTAATAAAACGCAAAATGTAATAATGTAACAAGATGTTGAACCCAAAGAGTAAAAACTTTGCCCACAATGTAACAACTTCTTACGTTTTGGGTCTGTTATTACGTTTTGGGTTGGATTACATTTTTTCTATTACACTTAAGGACATTGTTGCATTTTTGGTTGTTGCTACATATCAGGCTCGAAGCAGCCTGCCTCTAGTGGCTGTCAGGAGTGTTTCACTTCCACACTGGCCTCATCCATTTCTCTGTACAGTCTTTATTTCCTATGTGTACATGTATCCAGGTTTTTACTTCATGTATGTGAAGTCTCACTATGGTCATGAGCTATGTTTGAATTAAAAAAAGAGAAGAACATAATGAAGAAAGGTTCTCATCAAAAGTAGGCGGGTTGGAATATAACAAACACAGAAAGTGACTCAGACTCTTTGGATGCAGGCCCGTGTTTAGTTGGAGAGCACCATTCTTTAGAAAGAGTCACTTCCTGGGTTCCTTCAAAAAATAAAAACAAAACACCTCAGTATGCATGCTGCTGCTATAAAGTCCAGTTTTACATTTGTAATGTATTTGTAAAGTATTTTACTATGTAAAAAAGAAACAAATGGAGACACTATGCTGCAGTCATGTTGCTGCATGACCTCAGTGTCTGGCAGCTGTACTGCAGTTAACCATACATGTGTAATCAGACTGAGCTGGATCTGAAGCATCCTCTCAGGCTGAACTTTGTCACCTGTGGCTTTAATGAAGAGCGTTACACTGGAGAAGTGGAGCTGGAGAGCATCCAGTTGGTTTCAGCAGATTATTCCTGTAATCTACATTATGACCTTAACCTTTGATCAGAAGCTGTAGAAAGCAACTGTACTGATATAAATACAGGTGAAGTTCATCTCAGTGTCTTGATGCATGGTCATGGATGGAGTATTGATTTTAGATATCTGGGATGACCCTAGAGTATAATGAATGTACTCTTCATTGAATGGAGCCAAGGGAGGCGGCTCAGGTGTCTTAATTACACTGAGATGACACTAGGAGACCTTGTGCTTTTTTTTTTTTTTTTTTCTTACTGTACTCAGGCTGCCTGAGGATCACTTACAAAATTGAATGAAGAGCATTTAGGAGAATACAACAAGAACTACTGATGTTACTCTGCTGGGAGGGATTTTTTTTTAAATCCCATTTTGTGAGAATCCACCTGTCTATTAACTGCTACTTTGTCTCAGGTATACTTTTTTGTTGACCACATCATTTCTTCTTCCTAAGAGGTTATGTATTTGGTTGTGTTGGTTTGTTTGATTTTCTGTTTGGATTTTGGAAAAAAAAAATCAGAAGATGGGATCATGTCCAACAAATATATTTAAATATATATACTAAAAATTCTTGTCTTATAGTTTTATAATTTGTCAAAGTTTTAACAAGATAATGATGCTATTTCACCTGTTTCGCTTTTAGCCATTATTATTATTATATACATGTGTCATTGTAATGTATTTTAATATTACCTTAATTTTCATTTGAAACACTGTTTTTCTCAATTCTGTTTCAAATTAAGCCCACAGAATATGCTCTTTAAGTAATATGTATACATTAATATTCTAACTCTTGTCAGTATGAAGAGGGAGACTGCATAAAGTTGCCATCAATATTTCAGCCTACAGCCCTGGTTGAATTGAATTATTACCGACCTCCTACACCTCGCTGTCGTCTTCTCCTCTCTCTCTTTGACTCTCAGTGTTTCTCTCCATCCGCCCCTCCCTCCACTCAGGTCATATTCAGGGTTGTATGACACCTGTGAGCGATGTGCTGGGTGACACGAGCGGCATATAAATGACCAGAGAAGAAGAAGAAAAACATGCCCCTTTTTATTTATATATACACACCGAGTGTATTTTCAGATGCCCTGTGTCTCGCTGAGCTGGGAGGAGGCAGTTTTATGTAGTTGGTGACCTTAGACTGTGGAGCAGGTGTTTAGGGTCTGATAACATCATGACAGAGAGTACAGGTGTGACTACATACAGACAGGAAGGACACGAGCACGCACACAAACAGGCAGAGACACAGATTGTGTGTCGTACTGGATGATACAACTCTTTGTTCACTGACTAAAAGACACAGGGGATTATTCTCATGTTTGGATACAATGTGCATACAGCTGTGAGGGAATAAAACCTATTTAAAAAAAAAAAAAAAAAAGACATGGATGTGTTGTAGCCTGTACTTCCCACTCAGCATAAGCCACTGCACAAATTTGCATTGGTTCAATACAAACAATGCAAACATAATTAACAGTGATTATGTAGGCATTACTTTGATTTACATATGTGTTGTTTTCACACTGGGGGAAATAAATGTATTATTTGTTGATGTAGCTGAAAATGTCCAGTTCTTGCCGTCCCCTAAAACCTGTGTGTGTGTGTGTGTGTGTGCGCAGTGGACATCTAACAACCTAAAGGTAAATGTCAGCTTTCATGTTGTCTAGGGGGAGGCTTGTCCTCTGCACCATCATGTGGAGAGAAGCAGTACAGCAGTGGCTTCATTGACATTCCTCTCATAAAGACAGCGGGGGTAACCCGGCCTCAGAAAGTAATCCTCCTTTACCGAGGCGTGGGAAGGAAGAGGACACAGTGTAAAGCTGATCGATTTGATCCTAACCAGGAAATTGTACATGTGCTTCCAGAGCTAAGAAGTTTTGTCTGCTGTGGTGCGATCCAATCCCATACCCCGAGGATGAATACATAAACTGCTTCTGTATAGCATCAAACCGTGAAGAGATGTTTATAAACTCCAACATAAAGTGCAGGTTTTTTTGTGCTTTTTTTTTTCCCTTTTGAAAAAGTCCTCGCCTGCGGGGTGATGTTTTGTTGATATCCAGCGAGGCCCAAGGTACAGCCTTGATAAGGACTGATATACAGACAGAGAATGTTTTGTCTCTCCAGTTCTCATTGAGCATGACAGAGAGGATTTCAGAGAGACTGCACTGCCAGATGGGAGATTGTTCCTTCATGGGTATTGTCTGCGAAACGCCTCGGAATATGTCAGCTTTATCTGTGTTAAAACATACCAAACATTTTTGCATGTGATACTGTGGTACCGAAGCTATAGCCTCTCCCATCTGTGCCGTTGCAAACTGTATCTCGGTCCTGCAGCATCCAGTACACAAGGCAGAAATAACTCCACTGATCTGAGGAGAAGGCTGCCACTGCCAAATTTGTGATACGTAAATGTGTGAAATATTGTGATATTGAGACATGGTTCCAGATAGATTATGTTGTATCAGTGAGCTGTGTTTTATCCGCTGCTCGCTCTCTCTCTCCCTTCCCCTCTTTTTTTTTTTTTTTCTCTCTATCTCATTCACACACACATACACACTGACACACATAACGCTCTATCATTTCCCTCATCCCATGCAAGAGGTGTGAAAGGCAAATATATGCTCTCCTTCACTGTGGACATAATACTGAGGTCATGAATGGAATGTTAATGAATGTTTTACCACATACCTCTATCAGAGGACGCACATACAGGACCGCGCTCTCGCCAGGAGATGCCGAGCGAGTACCAACGTAGCCAAAACCATAACAATACACTAATTCAAATATGCATTCCTCTGCGAGCGAGTGGGTGTTGTTGTTGTTTTTCCCCCTAAACCACGGCAGCTCGCTTTGACTTGTAGCTGCAAGACTGTGAAAGGGAACGAGGGGAAATTCAACTGCATGGCTTAGGTAGAAGGAGGCAAGAAAAAAAAAATCTGCACGGCCAAGTGAGTCCGTTTCTGAATGCGACCCACGGACTCCCAAATCCGTGTCACGTTGGGAATTGCAATAGAGGAAACAAAGGGGGACAGAGGGTGTGGGAAGGAGAGGCCGCAGCTCGTAGATCAAGAGGCTGTGTTTGAGTATCTTATCGCGACTGTCGCCAGCTCAACCTGGCTCCATTGACTTTGTGTGGGGATTAGAAAGGCCCACAGCGGCTGATTATTTGGGTGAGTGAGCGGTTCTGTGTAAACAAACATTGCGGCCGGGATTGTTCCAGTCACAACACGGCTGGTTGGCCCCTGACAAACCACACACACACACACACACACACACACACACACAAAAGTACAACCACTGTGGTGGATCCTCCTCGTGTGTCCTGATGTGTTGGAGTTGATGTGTTATGCGCCTTTTATGGTTATCAGTGATTTCTCATTGAGCTTCATAGGTGGACATGAATCAATATTTGATACTTGTGGCTCAGTATAAATAATTGGACAATGGCCCAATTTCAAAGTTATTAATTGGTTTACTGAAGCATAGTGACAGTCTCATGTTGACCTGGGACTATCATGTTACTTACATGACAGTTTAACATTGATTACGAAGGAAAAACATGTCCAACAACACTGGTATAGTTTGTAGAGCTCCATATGTTTATATTTCTCCTCCTAACTGACAAACTGAGGCATTTGGGCATTTCAAAAATGTTTATTTATACATGAAATATTTTTTGTTTGTGTGTATTGCAGAGGTAATAAACACAATGACATGTTCCGAAATCTTCTACAGCTATTTTATTTCATAGTAAAATGAAGGTCTGCTTTAAAGGAATAGTAAACCTATGGTCCAAATACAGTTGGAAGACAGATTATGACAAAAACTTATGTTTCAGGATTGGAAAAAAAGCCCATACAACTGTGAGATCCATCTCTGAAAGTGAGAATGATTTACTGGAAACTGACGTTTTAAATAAGCCCATATGATGTCAGAGCATTTCAACCAATCTGAAAATGATTGGGAGGATTTATCTGATTGGTGGAAATGCTCTGACATCATATGGGCTCAGCCTGTAGAAGCTACACATAGTGAGTTACACTGCATCATGGCGGCGCAGTGGTAGCATTAAGACTTTCACACACAAACTCACAATTTTTTCATAAATGGTCAAATATGTCTTATAAAATGTCTTATTATGGAGTCTCAATATTTGCATTTCTTATAATTTCAAGCAATTGTAAAGAAGTGCATCAGATTGCATCACATTGCAGTGAATTACATTGACTGATCCCATATTAAAAACATTATTTCTGAATTGTATTGAACCTCATGTATTTAGGTCTCTCCTTGGATCATCTTCCAGGAGGAGATGCACACCGTTAAATATTTAGTATTCTCAGATTATCCTCCATTTCTTCAGCCTCCCCACTCTCAACAAAATGCATAAAAATATATTTTTTGACTTGTGTGGATACATTGTTCCCTTTCAAAAGTGAAACATGCCGAAAGATGGCAAAGCAGACTGAAGCTACTGTAACCAAAAACTGTTGGCATCTGTACTCTTGTTAAAGCCAAGAGGAGTCAAGTGGAAGCATATTGGGGGTGAAGGGAGCCTCGCAATTATAAGAAAAAAGTGTATTATTTTACCAACAACACAATAACATTATGCCAAGCAGATGGGAGCGCGCGCAACCAGGAAAAACTTTGAGAGAAGCATTTATTTATAAGCGTAAACCCTCTGTGCGCCTCGTGTTTTATTTTTACCACAACCTTTCACTGTGCTGCTTTTTTTTTTTTTTTTTTTTTGTTAACAAAGGTAGAGTGAGAAGCACCCGTGAAGGGGCTGTGAAGTCGGCTGCATCTCCCAGATATCCATTCCAGATGCTGGCTAGACTTGGTGGAGCCGGGGCCCACTGTACTGGGGGCTGGATTTAGTTGTCTTTTCCTCCAGGTGCGATGCCTCATGCTGATTCCCCCACATGCTCCGTGGGTCTTATCCAAACACGCCGGGGCTGGTGACAGCGCCGGTAGGCCTGCCCTCCTGCCTGCCATCCTCCCTCTCCCTCTGCCTCCCCTGGTGGCCCACCCACCCACACTGCAACAGCAACTTCTCCTTACCTGTCATCAGAGTCGCTGCCCCCCCTCCAGCTCCGAGCCCTCCTTCCTTTGAGCTGCTTTTTATTTCACACTCCTTCAGACATCTGTCTCCTCCCGGGTTTGAACCCCGTTGACGAGGGGTTATGTTCACACCGCCGCTCCGCCAGCTCTTCGCCGCACACCGGGAAAGACCAGTTGTTGCTCTAGTAACTCAATCGTGCTCGACGGCGATGTAGGACGTATTAAACTTGTCATATTTCAAGCCCGGTCAGTTTTAGGACGATACGCCATCGGGGAGTGTTTGAAAAAAAACACAAGACGGGGTGGAAAAAGAAAACAGAAGCTCTGCTGTTTTGTGTATTTGTTCCCCAGCTGTATGTTCAGCGCCTGTTTCCATTAAAAGTGTGGGTGAGCGAAACTCTTTGTGAACAAGGCCGGGTAAAGGTGTCGCTTTGCGCGGCCGTTACTTGACTTCACGTTCCTCCCTGACAAAATGAAAGTTTCCCTTTAATGTACATGAATTCCACCTACTCTGTAAGTTTTTCTCTCCAGGGCAGAAGCAGATAGATGCAGTGGGGGCAAGCATTATTAGCTAGCCCACACAAAATATGTTGTCTCATGGCTTCGACTTGGATGCCTTCCAGCTCTGGCATAACCGAGGATAACATATTTATGGGAACAAGAAACAAGCCTCCTTATTGAAACATGTTGGCCTTCATTTCTTTGACAGGAATCTGTCTTGGTTCATTAGTATTGCAACAAATACTGAGCTGATTGATTGTTTCTTTCCACTTGAAGTTTTTATCACGGAAAAAATGTTTCAGAACTGATTCATTATAAGTCAATTACGGAGTTACAAATTAATTAGAAGGCAGGCATACATGCTGTTATTTTGAATGATGAAGTCAACAGATTGAAATGAATGTATACTGTTTTTCTACAGAAGCTCCGAATTGTAATTAAATGGTCGCCTTTTCCTAATCCATTAATCTATTCAGTTTTCTTCAAGGCTCTATAGTATTTAGAAACCACATTTTGAGTGAGATCATACAGATGTGGGTTCGGCTGATGTGTGTGTTGTCATGACTTTACCCTGATACTTCGAAACTCCCCATGAGCCGAAGAAATGTAAACGATTTCCTGATGTGTAAACCATCATTGCTGTGATTAGACACACGGGATCAAGATTTCATCTTATAAACTGCCTGGATATATCCCCAGAGCTCATTACACACACAAAAATACAAATCCACACACACGCACAGGCGATGGCAACACTTAACTTGTTGCAAATGTGCAGCGACGGAAAGTAAATGTGATTTGATTTTCTTGTTTTCACAGTATAATCACAACTGTTGTGTCTTGATGACGGAGGTCATCACTTTCATGACAGTCATCTGTGTCTTATCAACCGAGTTTTGCCTCAACATCTAATAATATTGTAATTGCCCATAGGGGGTGTTTTAATATGTTGTGTCAAACTAAATCAAATTATTTTGGCAACTTTAAGCTTCATATGATGAGCGCAGCAAATGTCAGGAAGCTGTGGTTTGGTTTGAAAGCTGTGGTTTAGTTTAACTCTTCATCGTTGTTATACTACCCCTCCCTCCTTCTTCTTCTGTTTTTTTCTTAGGGTGGCCTGGGGATGCTGCTGCTGCATGGCAAAGTCATAATGTTTAGGATGATGTTCAGTTTGAATGAAGTCTGATTAACTGGAGAAAAGGCTGATTGATAATTGCATGTGATGGACTCTGTTTTATGTAAATCTCTTTTTTTTTAAAAACATATTTTACTGGGCTGACAATTCAAATTCTCTGCAACGCCTCCATCTCTGGGTCTTGCTCATCAATAAGAGGAATCAGGGGTTTCCAGCTGTTGGTTCCAGGTGGGGCACGGCGATCACCGGTGCAGGGACCCCCTCAGGCCACCTTGTCTTGTGACATCATTGCCAGTCATCCATTTCGTCTCCTCTGCTCCAGCTGGAGCTGGATGTTGGACCTCAGTGAGGCCCCAGCGCTGGTATTAATTTCTTGGGCCTGTTGGCGTCCATCCCCTGGCAGCCCAGCGCCAGCTCCAAACCCAGTCTCAGCCTCAACCTCAGCTCTGGTTCCATCTCCATGTAGGAGTGTTACTGGAAAGCTGGCCAGTGGGATCTGGCGCTGATCATCATTTCAGGCGAGACCTGCCAGCATCTGTAGCAAAGTTTGCAGGAGATGGACTATTATTCAGAGAGGACAGACGTGGATAAAAAGAATTAGGAACAGATAAATGAATATTTATTCTGCAATCATGCATCATCCTTTATAAACCTGTGAAAGACAGGAACTTTTCCTCTGGTCCATTTTTCTGCAGTATGGCTTCAGAGCTTAATACCGACATGGTGCATGCGTTTGTGGAATTTCACTGCGGTTTCCAGGAGTTTTAGCGATTTCTGTTTGTAAAGGGCTGTTTCCAATTGCAAACAGAAGGAATAGCTGAACAATGAAGAGGCTCGGAGGCTTTCTGCAGGAGATAAGGCACAAGTGGTATCATATTTAATATATTTACTTACTCAGGCCCTATTAGCTGATGCACATGGAGACACTTTTAGATAAATAAAAACACATTGTGATGACCCATATGCAGTGTTCACATTTTGGAAAGGAGCCTATGTACTGCAGCCACTGTTAATTATGTTTCCATCAGACATGGATTCCAGGAAGAACAAGCCAAACTAATGAAAAACAAACTTGTGTCTCAGTGTGGTCAGCAACCTTTTTTTTTTTTTTTTTTAACTTAAGGGGATGTTTTCGTAGTTGCTGTTTGGTGAGAAATATATGTGCAGCATACGTACTGCATGCACCCACCAACACTTGATACGTCTGCATTGGTGATTAAAAGTGTACATTACTTACGACTGTGTGTCTGTGTGATCAGAGGTGGTCAGAAAATTCCCACTGGGTCCTGTTTAACCAGTCCCAGGATTCCAGTGGCTTCATGGGATGCCGCACAGTTTCGGAGGCTATTAGTGAATGTTTAACGCTGAATCAACATGAGGGAATACTGTACCTTCCCTCTAGTTATGAGACCAAAATGCAGAATGATTAAACCTCATTTCTGACAGTCGTTCATAACGAGGCGTGTTTGGACTGCTTCTTTCCCAATGAGTGATTTACACTATTTTCTCAGCTCGATGTGATGGCTCCTCAAAACGTCCACTGGGTTTTTTTGGTCTCGGATAAATCAGAAACTTTTATAACCATATTGTGAAAGACGTGGGAGAATTTCTAGAGAAAACCTGAGCACCACACATTTACATCACATTTATTGAAGCTATCTGTGCATGAACACCCTGGTGACTTACTGACCTCCACCATGATGCCCATGAATCTCCTCCTTCGTGGACCAAGAGCTCCTGAGAGGTTTCTCCTACAAGCTGTTGTCCCTTCTGTAAACACAAATAGAGTAGTGTGTGTGTGTGTGTGTGTGTGTGTGTGCAGTTGGGGTTATTCAAAAGCTGTTCCACTTGCATGGCAACGCCTCATTACCCATACTGCCTCCTTCTTTGCCCTGAAGTGGGGTGCGGCTCCCCTCACTGGGCCCAGTCGTCAAGGTGACCCAACATGCCCCAGGATGGCAGGCAGGCAGACAGCCTGGGAGAGAGGGGGCTGTTCGCCCTGTCTTTATTGTGCTGGGGCCACCGTATGCTAGCTGGTACACTAGGCCCTGGGTAGTTGCAGACTGCCGCATACATCCCGGTGAGCAAGCAGCTGATCTCATTTTTCAACATGCAGCTGCCCCAACATCAGGCCCAGGTGAAGGTGACCTCCCCTGCCTGTTGGAGTGCCACTTCAAGTGGTGAGGTGCAGTGGATGCTGTGCAAAACCAAAACAGCTGAACTTTTACTGATGTAAGCCTTTTGCCTGTCTTTTAATTTTAGGTTTTTGGCATCAGAAGCAACATTTATTTGACATCAACAGAACTTGTGGACTCAAATGTGACAGTTGTTGCAGTTATTTTCACAGGCTACATGATGTTTGAGCTGTTTTCTGTGTAAAAACAGACTAGAAACAGGTCTGAATATATCTCACTGTTTCATCTCTGCAAACATCCATCTTTATCTCACTGTTCATTCTCACTCCATCCATCCATCCATCCATCCATCCATCCATCTAACCCATTCCTTCTCCTCATTTGTCTCTCTCCCTCCCTCCCCTCCCTCCCCATCTCTTCCTGTCACCCCCCTCCCTCTCCCCCTTCTAACACAGGACAGATTGGGAAGCCGTGATGGCGGCACAGAAGTTGAGGGAGAAGCTATTTATCCCAGACGGATCAGGAGGTGTGTGACGGAGGTGTGGACGGTTGCTGCAGGTCAGTGACGTTGGCAGGCGCCAGGCAGGCCGGCCCACATGGCTCGGGGACTGTGGGACTACAGACAGATGGCACCTGGTGGGTGACAAACAATTAACAAACCAACAAGAATAGCTGGATCGGCAGTATACCCACAAGCACAGGAGATAGCAAGAGAGCGGGTGCATCTGTGCTCTGAACACTTTTACTCTTTACTTTTCCTCTTCCCAAGTCTTGTTATGTATAACAGTTGCAATTTACCCATGTGTCTTTTTCACAAAAACACTCTTGTTGTCGTGCCGCTATAGAACAGTCTAAATAAAGCAGTGTTGAGCATATGCAGCCAGCATATGTTTCTGTTTATTTCAGTGCAGATTTGAGAGAAGCAGTGGGTAATTTAAATGTACAATACTGTGAAACAACACATTTGATATCTGCTTAAATGTTGAACAAAAGTTATAAACAATCAGATAAAGTTTCACTTTGCAATAGCATTACCTGGCATCGCCGCACCGCGCTGCGTGTGCGTGTTTTGCGTGGAAATTGATTCAGTGTGTTTGCTGAAAAGGGAGCACGGTGGCCAATGGTATTTGACTGTCTAACTGCATCCAAATGTCACCGTGATGGGGCGTTTCTGCACTCCACTCCCACTCTCTGCACGGTGAAGATGTCCTCAGTTGGTCATAAACAAGAAAATGCTGTAATCTCTTTCATGAGTGGCGAGAGTAGGATTGTTATCCATACTGAACTCTGCGTGGAAGTAAACGCCTGTCATCTGCTAGAATTATTGCTTCGGACTGGCATTGGTCCTTGTGTGGATGATGTGTGTGTGTGTGTGTGTGTGTGTGAGAACACATCTGGAGTCTAGACTCCGTGGCTCTGTGGGCAGGGTCCTATCTACGAGCAGCATCGGGTCCGGAGACTCGGCCGTGTTGACATAGGTGGCACACACACACATACCGGCATCTGTTTCAACAGTCAGTACTCTCACCAAATACTACCTCCCCCGCCTCCCCGGTCCCACACGCACTTTGATTCTCCACTGAGAGATGGACGAAGGGAGGAGGGGACGGAGAGGGACGCGACGTGGAGTTACTGGGGGGTACGAAACCCCGCACGCTGAACCCACAGAGGTCCCTGGTAACTGAAAGCAAATGCTACTTCTCAGAACCAGCACTGTAAATCCTCCACCCCCCCGCCCCCTCCACCT
>OOFC01029473.1:20213-32793 GCA_900323345.1 Pseudochromis fuscus | reverse complement strand
GACCCCGGCAACATCATCACTGATCCCGGCAACATCATCGCTGACCCCGGCAACATCATCGCTGACCCCGGCAACATCATCACTGATCCCGGCAACATCATCACTGACCCCGGCAACATCATCACTGATCCCACAACATCATCACTGACCCCAGCAACATCATCACTGATCCCGGCAACATCATCACTGACCCCGGCAACATCATCACTGATCCCAGCAACATCATCACTGATCCCGGCAACATCATCACTGACCCCGGCAACATCATCACTGATCCCAGCAACATCATCACTGATCCCACAACATCATCACTGACCCTAGCAACATCATCACTGATCCCGGCAACATCATCACTGATCCTAGCAACATCATCGCTGACCCTAGCAACATCATCACTGATCCCAGCAACATCATCACTGACCCCGGCAACATCATCACTGATCCCGGCAACATCATCACTGATCCCAGCAACATCATCACTGACCCCGGCAACATCATCACTGATCCCAGCAACATCATCACTGATCCTAGCAACATCATCACTGACCCCGGCAACATCATCACTGACCACAGGTGTTGGAGAACAAGTGATTTTTTTCACAGTTGGCATTGTCTAGCTTTTTTGGTTTCTATGTTTTGTCTTATTCATCTTGACATTTTGGGGGGATCTGCCATTGTAATTGAGGCACTGAGCCCAAAGGGGAGGAGCTTAAAGGTGTGACTGGGCCAACCCAATGTCAATTAAGAGAAGAAAAAGAGTGGGGCTGTCAAAAAGGTACATCAGTCCATCGGGAAAGTACCTGGTCTGCCAGATAGTCGGTCCAGCCATGGTGCTAAGCTCAAGCTGTGTGTGCTTACAAATTGTCATCTGTCTCACTCAAGTCTGACAGGACGGCTCCACCTCCAGTTTAATCAATCTGACTAACTAAGAGGAAATGAGCAATGTTTAAAATGGTAGCGCTCTGTTGGATCTACTGCTGCAAATCAACAGTTCTGTTTGCCGTAGAACAACTCTTAAAAATAACCTTGTTTCAGTAACACAACTGAACTTTCACACTTTGTTCTCTGAATGTTTATTAATAAGCTGCTATGACTCATTACAACTTTTCTGCAGTCTCCCCTGCTGTACCAGTTTAGTTTAGAAAGTACTCTTCCAAGTCAGTATTTAACCAGTATCAAACGCTCATTTAGAAAAGCAGCAAATATTGTAGGTACACATTTGTGCAGTTTTTCAAGGTACTTGGCAGGTAGGGTGTAGAGAATTGTAGGGACCTTGCCAGTCTGGTTTATTTAGGCAGTCTCAGTGCTCTGTAGTACCATCAGCTGCAAGATTACTTGTTCCTCTTTTATAACTTTAGGACTGATCAGACATCTCCCAAACGGAATCGTGTATAAATGTAAAAGGGCAAAAAAAAAAAAGTTTGTAAAGCTTTTGTTCAGCACTGTAAATGGTGAGAAATGTAAAAAATTACATTGCATTTGTTGTGTTTAGTTTTGATTATAAAGTTAGTGTGAAAATTTCCTCAAAATACACAAATTAGTTGAGTGCGAAACTTCATACATTTTGGATTAAGAGGTCATTGAATGCATCCAAAAGTGTAAAATGATCCACAGTTTTGGCCTTATTATTGGGAAATGTATGTTACCAACTGAAAAACTCATGGAAATGGATTTTAATACCGGAATTTGATATTATTTTCAAAACATTATCATCATTACTTGAAATTATTGTTACTATTATTTCTCATAGTTCATCCAGTCCTTGATTTGTCATTTACACTCTGTCTTGGTTTACTGCCGGCACTGTACCGGGTGGTAGCCTGCTCGAGTTGTTCCATATTGACCTGTCTTCAATGTACTTTTTCTTCTGTGTTTTTTATCTTCAGTTTATTAAGTTTATTTTGAATGCAACTGACAGTTCACAACAATTTCCTTTGGGATTAAGAAAGTTCTACCATACCGTATCGTATTGTATTGTATCGCATCATTTTGCCAGTTTTTGCAGCCACCCCTAACTCTGCTTTCCCCCCTGATCCATCACCTGATCCTCCCTGCCACTCTGCACAGTATATATATTTATATCTTCTTCTTGTCGTTGCCACATTGTCTGAGTTTCTCTGTATCATGTTTCTCATGCCTTGTTTGATTTGGACTTGTACTTGCTGCTTACCTGTAATTTGGACTTGGCCTCAGCCTGCTCCTTTGGCCTTGTTGCCAGCTTTATTTTTCCACTTTAGATTAGCTTAAGTAATTAAAGCTTTGTTACTTAAGCCTGTCTTGTGTCGTGTGTTTTGGGTCCCTCCATCCCCTCGCAACAGCACGAGTGAGCACCTGTGCTGGTGGGATCGGTTTGCAGAGCAGGGATCACAGCTTAATTGACTGAATTAACTCGATGCTTTACGAGGCTCACTGCAGGCACGGAGAAGAAATTCCTAAAATAAAAAAAAAGGAAGTAAGTAACATCCGAGGCTTAACCACAGGGACAAAACAAGCAATGAGCACAAATGACTGGAATAATTGGTAGATAGTGACACATCCACTTAAGCAACAGTGTTAGCACTTCACTCCCTGACAGCTGGGAATTACAAAGGTGGATGACACGAAAGCAATTCAGACAGTTGTAAGAGTCCCCCGCTCTCTTGTGAAAACCCTTGTATCGGTGTCTTGTGAAACTGTTGCGGGGAATTTGGCTGACAGTGTAACATTTCACCGAGTGCCGCTCAAAAAGAATGAATTGACTTTGTCATGTTCCTCGCTGTCATTCATTATTAAACCTTCTTGCTTGCTCTTTGCCTCAGGGGCAAAGCTTTCTTTGCCTTTAATAACCTTTGTGATGGTTGCTTCATGTCTCAGTGTTGTTTTGTATCATACAACCGTAGAGTGATAGCGAGCATGAATAAATGAAAAGGAGTCCTGTCCAATTCCTCCATCTGTGGGGTGTCTAACTTCTGGCAGTAAATCTAGTGCTAAATGACAGATAGACAGGTGAAGTTTTGGAAACAAAGACCTGTGACGGATGCTGGACTGCTCAACACATGAGGGGAAGATCCAGATCGGAGAATAAAAAGAGAGGGAGCCAGAAAAGATGGATCGAAGACTGTAGAAAAAGAGAGAAGACTACAAGACTACATTTCTTCTTCATTACGATCACACTCCCAGAAACAGGAAAGCTCTGCCTATTATCTGCACTCCTTCCTAGCTAACATCTATCAAAACTTATGTCTCTTATAAGTGGCCTTTGTTACATACAGCTATGAGCTTTGTTCCCTGTCAACTGATGGATCACGGCTAACCCTAACACTGCTAACGTTAGGTTTGCTTTGTTTTCTATCGCCCAATGTTTGATCACCTATGTAGCACTACCAGTGCTGTTAGCTGATGTTAGATCATCTGCAGCTCTGTACTGTTTGTCAGTTCTTATCTTATTTTTCTGTCTTTTATCTTATCTTAGTTTGTCCACAGTGGAAGTCTGGAAATGTTGGAAGATCCTCAGCAGAACACAGGAAAGAACAAAGGTACATTTAATGAGTTTACGCAAGATCAGTGAATCCAGATCCAGAACATTGTTATTGTTTATAATGGGTGAATATTTTAGTAGGATAGTACCACAAGAGGGCAACAGTGTTCAGTCTATAGCATCAGTACAACTAGATTATGCCTTGATGGGGGTTTGTGCTCTCTAAATTCGGTATGGACTGTTATAACAAAACCAAACTCCAACAATTGCAAAGACTGAGGCAGAGAGATCCATCCATCCATCAATTACATAATAACTAAATGCAAAGATGCGAGTAAACACAAATTGACAGAAATGGATTACAACCTTATCTTTGCCATCTGTGGCTGTGCAGAGCTTTATAGCACATCTCTTTACCGGGATAAAACCAAGACAGTTGTTGCTGTGTGTGGGACTTCCACAGTAGGGTATCAGGCAGCAATATTTGTGATCGCCTTCATTGTTGACAGCAGCTGTCATCTGAGTCTTCAGGAGTAATCCTATTGGCTGTTGAGAGTGAATATTTAGGTATGGCAAAATCTCCAAAATCAGTCCAGAGGTCATATTTGTGCGAGTAACAAAAATTCACTTTGCATTTCATACCTGCTGATCCACCACAGGGTCTCCTTTTAGGGTTTTTTTTTTTTTTTTATGAACTAGCTGACTAGCAGCAAATCATAACTTTTTAGATGCTCAAACCAGCAAATCTTTTTGCTTGTGTGTTTCAATAATACTGATATAATGGTTTGTATTGCAAACACCGTATCCCCACTTGTATCTCTGCAGCTTTATTTTACAGTAGCTTGGTGTCAAGGAACGTCAGAAGTCAACCAGTAAACCTACACGTCCTCTCCATTTCATTCACTCAACACCTCCCTCATCACCACCATCTCTCCGATGCAAAACAATCACCAACCTCCTGCACCGTCCCATATCTGGTTAGGAGAGTGCCGTGCAGCACTTGGCCCTCCTGCTGCTGATGTTGTTTATGAAAGAACGGGCAGAGCAGGCAGGAGTCCTGAGCTGCCTGTACTGATAGCGGAGCTGGGAAAAAAAATCATCTGCAGCTACTACATAGATTTGCTCAAAATGCAACACATTCAGATTCATTTCAGACCTTAAAATGGGGTCCTGCAGTGGGACAGATTTAAAGCCAATCTTTAGACAAAGTCACAAATGAAAGACCGTGAAAAAAACATACATTTGAATGGAAAATAAAACAATAGGAAAGCCAGTTGTTTAAACCTGTGCTGATGGTGATGGGATTAAAAAGAGAATGAAACGCAGCAAATGGACGTTCAGTTGCTATGCTGCCCTCGCAGCACGTGAACTTGTGCGTAGCTAGACAGCTAGTCATTTTCTATGCCTGCTTCTCCACACTTGGGTCGCAGGGTAGACAGCTAGTTACCATCCAAAAAACAGTCTTCAAATAAACACACAGGGCTTGATTTTCCTGTCCTTTACTTGAGTCTTGACCATTTTTGAGTCTTGTTTGTTTTTTGTAAAGCTGAAACATTACAGAGAAAACAAAACAGATAAGTATACAAGCACTGACATATTCACATAAGGTACGTACATACGGTATTACACGTGTACTCCAACTGAGTGCAAAATTTTACCTATCTACAACTACATACGACTACTCTATAAGACACAATTTTACTGCTTAACAAAACATCGTGCTCATTTTACACATTTTACTTACAAATGATCTCCAAGGCAGAAGCGTATCACCAAAACATTAGCAACTCCATGAATTCTGCTGTCTTTCAGAGCTCGACACGAGAGACTTAGCTAGCTAGCAAGAAAACGAAGGAACGTCAAAGATAGGCCGACACAGCGAACAGCAGTAAGAGCACTCACTCTGACGCTATTTTTTTAAACCCAACTGACAATAGCTTGCTTACTTTTTCACTTTTTAATCCACTTTTAATAAACTTCTTTAGCTATACTGGCAGTACAGTTGCTGAACAGTAAGTTGCAGATATCTTCTGATGGTCAAGATGGAGATGGTGTCAGAGGAGGAAACACTTGACATATTCATCATATTTTACTTTCATGCTCAGAGGTCAGCGTAAATAGCTGGCGCAAGCAGTGATGCATGGCTCAGAGAGGAGGCGGCTGCAAAACATTATGGACTAAGTGTTGTGAACATTTGGGATAAAATAACGACACAGCTTGAAGTAAATCCATAAATAAATGTATAGTTAGATGTTTCCTAGCTTGAATGTAGTTTCCTAGCTTGAATGATAACCATCAAGGTTCCATGCCCGATATTTTAATTGCTTTCCTTCAAGGTTTGCTTCCCATAAACAAGTAATGTTGCCTGCCTACGGCTTAATAATCACCTAGTACCTATGGTTCTGTATAGTCCTGTTGAAGGCTACTTACTACTTGTCCTCATTATTGCCATTATTACTCAGTAAACCATTTTTTCCGCTCAACAAAAGTAAGAATGTATTTATTTATGTAACATTCAACATTGGTTAACCATCTGTGTAAATGTGTACTTGTGCCTATCATAGTTACATCCACTAAGGAGGTTATTTTTTTCATCTGCATTGGCAACGTTACAGAAAAACTGTTTTTGAGAGGTATTACCGAGGAAAAAAATACATTTTGACCAAGATGAGAGGAAGGGATCCTGTCTGAAAATTATCCTGAAATCCCAGTAAAATCCTCATCTCTTATAATAGATGAATATGTTTAAAAATTCATTACTTTGCCACATGTTAATGGATTTTTTTGAAAATGTACCAACACATGCAAGACGAGTGGACACAGCAAATCGAAAACAGATAGCTGTGCATGGATTATTGGCAGTTTGTACTCACGAAGTGCTTTCAAATTGAATATTTTTCCACTATGATGCATGCATGAAGATAAAGTCTTCAGATATGAAAGCTACCTGATAAACACAGGACGTTAAGTTTGCATATAAACATGACAATAAAGTTGTAATGGTAGTTAACAACAAAGCAACAGCACTAGCAACAGCAAGAGTTCTGTGTACACAATTTTGTATTAAGTGTCCAGAGAGCGCAAACCTCCACAAAGCTATAATCCAGTTGTAGTGATGCTATAGACTGAACACTGTCGCCCTCTTGTGGTGAAATAGCAACACTATTTTGTTAAAATCTTCAATATTGTTGCTAACAAACACACAAACCAATGCATGTGGAAATGTGACATTGGCAGAGAAAACAAAGCTTAAAAATATGCCCAAGGGCAAAAAGAAGAATATAGTAATATTGACTTGTAGGATATTATTCATCCTCCTCAGAATTTTCAACCCAATGCTGTTTTTTCTATTATTACTTCTTAAATAATTCTGGAGCAGTCTAACCTGGTATTTTTGGATAAAGGGAAGATGTTTTGTAGCACTAACACCTCTGAACGGTTATTCAGCGGTTAGTGATTACACAGCCAGAGGTGATTTTATATTGTCTGCTTCCAGTAGTTTCCACTCGTATACATTTATAAAAAGCTTCTATATTCAAACAAGTGTAAATGATGAAAGCCATGTTGCACAAACAGAAAAGTCATATATTAAAAACGGCAACTATTCTTGTATTTCTCATTAAGGACAGCATATTTGTATATCCAATACTGTGTGTGTGTGTGTGTGTGTGTGTGTATGTGTGTGTGGTGGGGGGGGGCATTTTCTGATGGCAGACAGTGAATCAGATTGGAGGAATATTTTTATACTCCCGAGAAGGAGGAGACGAAGAGGTGAGCCACTGTCATGGACCCTCCTGTACCCAGCTGTCACAGCAGCAGCAGTGGTGATTAATGAGAAGAGGTGAGCTAACATGCGTCAGGAGGTAATATGTGTTTGTGTCTATCGTGAGCATGTATGTATGCGTGCAATTATCAGCCGGTTTATGGAAACGGTGGATAAGCACTTTATAATTCATCATTAAAAAACAAAGCAAGTTTGTTCTGGCAGGGAAGAGAAAAGTTTATTTCATAGCCACAAACAACAAAACCAGTGGCTTTGCTGTTAAGAATGAAAACATCATACTGGTTGTTGTTACCACCCGATTCCCGCATGTTTAGACATGAGCTGCTTGTCTCGACTACGCTGAGCAGTGATTATCCTGGATTGTTATTTGGTGCATTGTTTTATGGCTTTTCAATTACATAAACAATAACTGGGTGCCACTGAAAGGGATATTGATTATTTTTTTCTTGAGACTCTGTGATATTTGTACTTCTACTGCTGTTTATACTACATGTAGCTGTGCTTTCCATTTTGTATATTTAGCTGTTGAAAGTGATTGTGATAGAAGAAAAGTTTAATTTGTGATCAAAATTTAAAACAAACAAAATAAAATGTACTTTTTCTTGTATTTTTGTGCATTTTATTCATAGACTGTGTTTGGTATTTGCCATGTTGGTTGTTTGGAGCCAGAAGTGACCATATTTGGATATGAAAGGAGGAGTTTGGAGGCGGGTCTAACCCTTGAACCTTGAACCTTTATTGGGGACGGCAGTGGCTCAGTGGTAGAGTGGCCGTCTACCAACCGAAGGTGGTTCGATTCCCGCTCCTCCCAGTCATTGTCGGTGTGTCCTTGGGCAAGACACTTTACCCACCTTGCCCTGCATGAATGTTGGATGAATGGGTTGGTGGTGGAGGGGCCATAGGCGCTAATTAGCAGCCACTCCTCCATCAGTCTGCCCCAGGGTAGCTGTGGCTAGCTTAGCTTTCCCAGATGGACCAACAGATCACTAGTAAGAAGAACTGATGGCTAATGACATCAGAATGACTTGAAGAAAAAATATATCAAGATTGAAGCATTTTTTAAATGAAGTCAATTGGAGACAGCACCTAGTGGCCATCGGGAGTATTACACCTTTGGCCTCATTTTTGGTTGGTTCATGAGACTCAAGTTCAAGACTCGTCTCATTGGAGTCGGTCCAACTAACCTCGCCACTAAACACTTGAATGAACTTTAGGAAATGACATCAGAACGACCATGAAAAAAATGTACTGACTGAGTTTTTCATGATTGAAAATTACATTGTTTGAATTGAAGTCGATTGGGGCCAGAGTTTCTGGAGCCTAATTTTAAGCTCCAGTGGCTTCGTCCATTTCTATGTTGAGTTTAGGATTTTATTCTTGTTTGTGTGTAGAGACGTTGTTATTGTACATGCTGCATTCAGTATTATGAAACCTTAATTGGTTTCCATACAGTATTTAAATTTACAGAAGGTAAGGAATGATAGTGTGTTTGCTTGTGTGTGTGTGTGTGTGTGTGTGTTTGTGTGTGTGTGCAATCACTGCCAGAGTCCCTGTTTACCCTTCAAATGGTCTGATTTACACATACACTTTGCTGTGCTCTGCTGCCAAATTACCTGTCAGGGGTAGTTTATTGGTGCTTAAACAATCATTTTCACAAGCCTCCTGCATTTTCCTGCTATTAATGTCGCATCACTCATGCCTGCTTCTTTTTTATCATCTTGGTGTTTTCTTGCTGGTGCTGTAAACCAACCAAGAATGACTGTGCCCACTGGAACAGGAGGAAAGACAGTCAGATGCACAAATGCAAATGAAAACATCCATATATGTTGAACACCAGGCCGGCCTGGCTGCAGCGTTGAATCATTATAACCCTAGAAACGTTTATGTATTGACACTCATCCCTAGTGTGTGGTTTTTATATTCGGTGTGTATAATTTGTTTTTGTGAGGAAACATTCATTGCATTATTTCAACCTATTATGGATCTTCAATAGAGCAGACCAACGTCTACTAACATCTACAAGCAAGTGGTCGAATAATGTAAATCTATTAGCTGTTATTAACTCGTGCACCAACTTTATGTACTGGCTTTAGCCCAGTAATAAACACAATTAATTTTCGCCTCCACTTTCCTTTACTGAATGTGAAGGTTATCTGAATCATCGTTTAGAGTCTACAGCAATGTTCCTCACTGTTGAAACAACATTAAAACATTTTGTTTACTTGACACAATCATCCCAAGTGACCTTGACATAATTGTTTGGGTTCATTTTGTGTAAACTAAACACATTTTTAATAGTTTATTGAACTGAAGTTTTATGTGGTCACCTTTTTCCTGAAGTTTACTTTGTTTACTTTCAGTTTACTTTAAATAAAAGAGTAACATTATGACAACAGGAACTGCAGTGTTAACTTGAACACAAATTTATTCTGTATTTTTACCAACAAACTATGACAGTTTTTATTTTTATTTTTAACAAATTATCCAAAAGGGAAGGTTTGCTTTCACTTCTATTTACCCATTTTCTGAAATCCTAGAAAATGGGTGAATGTTTTAACAAGGTAGTGTTGCTTTTTCACCACACGAGGGCAGCAGTGTTCAGTCTACAGCATCGGTACAGTTGGATTATACCTTTGTGGAGGTTTGTGCAAACTAAATGTGCTTTGTAGTTATATATTTGAAAGCTACATAGAAGTCTGTGTTCTACAAACAAATTATTACCATATTTTCTGGACTATTGAGCACACCTATCTGTAAGTCGCTATTGAATTTATTCCAACAGTTTCATGTGGTCCACTCTGACCGGGTCTGATGTGACGAGGCTAAATGTATCGGCGGCACGGACCTTGCTAGCTTGTAAAAAGCCAACAAGCTTCGTGCCGCCGATACATGAGCCACACCGGTGTGTAAGTTCAAATCGTTGGGAAAAAGTAGCGGCTTATAGTCCGGAAAATACGGTAATTGTGCGATTAAGAAAGTTGAAAAATTGACAGAAATGTTCAGTTTCTTGAGGGTCAGGTGACACAGGTGAGGTCAGAGTTTTCATGTTATTGAATGAAACTGAATGTAGTTTTTCAAGCTGTTTCCAGCAAAACGTCGAGTTAGAAATAGAGATGTAACGTCTCACTTTTATTTGCTGAAGTGAAACTGGGCACAGGCCTGAATGGATCCTGACAAAGTTTCATCATCTGTTTCCTTTAACAATATTTCCTTCCTATTTCAAACTCTCTAAGCCTGTCAGAAAGGGAAAATGGCAAAGTAGAATAGCGTTTTACCTCCCACCTCCAAAAACACACCAAGCAGATGTCATCACACATGGATATGGATCCTTATAGCACTAAAAGTGTCATGAATTCATCACACATGTCAACAGCATGTGATTTCTGAATCATTATAATCAAAATAAAGGAATTAATGATTAGCTCGGCATCCATATACAGACTTAAAATTATATATATTTCATAATATGATAAAAAAAAGTTATTCTTTTTCCTTTCCCTATACATTTATCTCTACCTCTCTCCTCTCCTTTCCCTTTTGCCCTACTCTCTCATTTCTCACTCTCTCCATCGCACACGTCTTCCCCCTCATCTTCTGTTGCATTCCTCCCACTATGTTCATCTCTCTCTATCATGAAATTTATCTTGCCTCACAGCCTGTCCTTTCTATTTTTCACTCAAAGAGTACATTTATGATACAGATAAATGTAATAGTCCAGCAGCTGGGAAGTCCTCTGCTGCCTCCCCCCTTATTTTTTTTTTTTTGCTATTTCCCCTCATGCAGCTGCAGGACTGACAGAGCAATGGTCACCATCCACTGCAGCTCTGTAAGTGTGAGTGATACATCTGTAGCACCCATAGGTTCCAGTTTATTGAGAGGTAAGAAACTCTCCCAGTTTCAGTCAAATACAAAGAAACAGAGTTTTCGTAGAAAATTGGGAGCAGGAGTTTTTATCTTTTTCCAGACAGCTACAGTGATGAGATTCAGCGTTTGAAGATTGTGTAGACACAAAAACACTAAAGAATAATGTCAGCCAAGATCCTCTTCTTGCTCTCTGTTTTTTTATTTGATTAATTTGATCATTTGATTTCTAAAGACTTGGCAACCGCCACCCGCAGCCCGTCACCTTTATGGACTTTTCATGGAGCGAGTAGGAGTAGTTCACATTGATCTTTAGCAACTGATCGCTAGTGGGTGTGCACTGATAGCTGGCACCACAGTTTGTCTTCGTCTGTGACTGCCATGGCAAAAGAGTGGGAGGCACTTTGGATCCACTCCATGCCCTCTTATTGACCTTTAGTCTGTCGATGAAAATGCTCCTCTTTGCTTAATGCACCTTGGCAGCGTCTAAATGTACCTTTTATAATGTCAGTCCCTCGGCTGAGCTGCAGCTCTTCCAGGGTTCTTATTTTGTGTATACGTATAGATCTAGTGCCCTTTTTGCTTTGAAAGCCTGCACTGCACTGCTGTATGTTTTAAATGATGAGCACGTGGTATAGAAGGCGGTTTAATGTGAAAGCAAAGGGGCTCATTCAGACGTACTCTCACACACTGAAACGGTAATAGAAATCTCTTCTGTCTCGCATAACAAGCATTACAAATCGTTTCACACCGTTCGCCACAAATGAATAAAGACACACCCTTAATCACAGCTCTGCATTTGTTCGATCCTGTCGACAAACAATTAGAGCTGCAGAGAACACACACACACTCTCTTACTTTCACCAGAGAACTTTTTGAATTGTCATAGAAGGAAACACAATGTTTATGATGAATCTGTTTCATTTAGTCGTCCCAGATCACCAAACCAAACAAGCCAGCAAGCATGCACAGACCTATTAATGCTATTAATTACCCCTTTGTTTTTACACCATTGACACGTTAAAATGTAGGCTGGGGGAAAACAACTGTTGTGCCACCTCTGCAAAATTCCCCACGTAGCAGTAGCTGTGGAAGTAGTGTTGTTTTCATGGGAGGATTTCAAAGGTAAACATAATGCTTAATGTGACTGGACAACAGTCTGTTATGGGCTCTGCGTTGTGTGGTGGGTGATCAACAAAGATGAGGATGACTGCTCCTTTACTGACTGGGGGGGATTTATTTTCTCTCCTGCATGAAACAGTTCACAATCACTACAGCAGCCTCCACACCTCTCCTCATGGCATCCATAAGACCAGTCAGCCATCACAACTATTATCACAGAACTCTTCTCGACAAATTAAAATCACAAAATCACCACAACTGTTCAACAAACACGTCCTTTAAACGGTATAGCCACAGCAACAATGTGTGATCCACGACAAATGCCTCACCCCATCAGCGGCAATTATTATTTTTTA
>OOFC01029473.1:0-12286 GCA_900323345.1 Pseudochromis fuscus | reverse complement strand
GTAGAAAAAGAGCATTTTTGAACATGTGAAAAGAGGTTATAGAGCGGATAGAGGATGGGAGATTATTCCAATCGGAAGGTGCTTTGTATTTAAATGAAAATCTTCCTATTTCCCTTCTAATTCGTGGAACAACACATATCTGTGTTAGGACCACATATCCAAGTGGCCTGGGTCGCATTTGAAAAAACTCGGATCTGTGTTGTTCACACTGTCATGAAAAGATCAGATACAGGTCGCAAAGGGGCAAAAAAATCAGATTTGGGTCACTTTAGCCTGCAGTCTGAACGTAGCCTATGTGTACGTCTGTGTCGTTTACTTCCTCCCAGAAACTATGGTCGGTCACGGTGGACCGGACTTCACGTGATCCAGAGTAATCCCACTCTTACATGTATTATCCCCTCTTCAAAATGGTTAAACCAAACTGCAATCATCTCAACTTGGGTGCTTAACCCCAATCTTATTCTCATTTATCGCTATATGCCATTCTTGAGAATTTGACAGCTCTTCTCACTTCTTGGTTTTATTGCTCGTGTCATTGAGGTGATTCCCAATTTGAAATTGCCTAAAGGCCTTTTTCCTAAAATCTTCCTCATTACCATTTCCCCTGGAGGATGTCTTTTCGAGCTTGATATAAAGATACAATTTTTCCCCCAAACTGAATTGCTATAGCTGGTATAAACCTATTTAAACAAATATACATTAGCTACCAGGGGATATTGTATGTCTAAGGCAACCCAAAGGAGCCATGGATCAATGACAGACAAAATAACGTTGATGAGACTTCACAGATAATATCTGTTTAGTTAACAAGGTATTAATAACAGCTGATCTTGGGCACAGATGAAAAACTCTTTTATAAGCTAAAAAATCCAATATTTCATTGTAATCATTTCATTAAATGAAACATCTTCTCTTGTAAAATTCTTGATATTTCAGAGGTTTGAATCAATACCTCCAAGCGGGGATACTCTTCTCTTTTTTTCTCTCCTTTGTTATTTTAAAAGCTTTTTTCCATCTGCTCAAGAGAGAGAAACCGCTAAAGCGTCTTTCTTTGGAGGAGTACAGTTTCTGTGGCTGCTAATTTGTAATTCTGACTAGTTCTCTAATTTCTAATGATTACATTTCTCTGCCTGATTACAGAGTCAGGAGGTGAGTGAGGCGGAGGAACAGGTGTCTGAAACAGCAGGATTTGCTGATACTAATTCCCACAGAATGACTTTGATAACTTACCTAAACTGTTGATCGTCTGAGTCTTTCCAAGGGATGAAAATTTCCATCAAGCCAGTGTCACTTTCAAAAAATTTGATTGGTTAATACCACTGTTATTGCCACTGTTCATCATTTTTTCATTCCTGTCTGCTCTTTCTTTCTGTCACTGAGTCCCTCATCAGTCTAGACCACACAGATGAAATGAGTAATGATGATTATCGTATTTCCTCAAGGGTCGTGGGCAATACAAATAGATAAAGGCTGGACAACAAATACAGGGGTGGATAAATTGAACACAGTCTGCCTGTAAATATTTCACAATGTTTAAATTTTTTTGAAAAGCCCTGTTAGAAACTCTACTGAACTTTTAATTTGAAACAATTACAGGAAGTGTTGAGGTTCTACTTACAGCATCACACAGTAACTTTTTGATTTGCTCACATTCAATCCCGTTTGAAGCTTTAAAACAAGGTCTGACATATGACCAATTAAACAAAGCAAACAAAGGAAACTAGAAATAAAGGCTTGTCTCAAGTAGAGGTCCATTACCCCCAGTCACTTTGTGTGAAAATATAGTATTTCAAAACAGGAGAACATGTCAGCATCTAAGAAATGTGATATATGTTTGATGCATAACAATGGTCCATTGTCAAGGCCTGAGTTACTCAGATAGGAGTCAAATTATTGTCATTGCTGAAAGACAACTGGAAACGGCAAACACTTGGGGTGATCTTGGTCAGCGATGGTCCAATGGGGGACGACCTATAAGCTGACGACCAGAGGTTTAAGGATGAGAACAAATGTGATCCATGCTAGCAACGCAAGTACTGTACCTGGTATGTCCAACAAGCCACCTTCAGAGGTCTTGTAGATTCAAAGCTTCAGTGAGTCAGCACTGTTTTTGTTATGTTTCTGTTACCTAAAGTCCAGATTTCTTCCACTGATGATATTTTCCCTGTCACAAAACGTCCTCCTGGATGGTTTCAGTCTCGTTAGCATTCCCCCTACCATTGAGAAACTCCCTCCTGCTGCTGCCTTTAGGTACATTTAAGAAAGTGTATTCAGAGTCCAGATATCTTATCCTGTCTGTTACTGAGACGTGTACTGAGGTAACCTATAGTTTTTATTCAAATGATTTGTGCAGTGGACCAGGTTTTTGTACAATACAATCCTGATTGCAGCCTTTAGGGGAGGCCAAACAGACAGTTACAGTACATTGATTTTCCCCAAGCATCTTGACACAAATAGATGGAAATCACAGTTTGAAGTCTTGAAGTCGTCGTGATTGCATTGTAGAAATCCACATTTCTTTGACTTCCATGTTGATATTATATTTCACACACTTGTTTCTATACTTTACTGCTTTATATATAGGTAGGTGTGAGGGTCTAACTGACAGCATGTAATATGACGACAGCAGAGAATTTTAATGGGACACATGGCAAAGAAAATGAACTTCACAATGACTGGGAACAAATTACTCTCACCGAATGCAATTTATTCCACCATGTTCGGCAATGGCTTTCACCACATGAGCTAATCAGAATGAATAATACGAGACCAAATCAGCAAGCAGCTCAAGAGGTGTGACAAAATTATCCCCTGTCAACTCTCCTGAGCAGTGTGCCAGTTTAAATGTAGCTTAGCTTTGCGGTCACTAGATGAATCACAAATTGCCTTAATTTGTCCAAAATATGAGCAACCTAAAAAAAAAAAAAAAAAATCATGGATGTTTTTTTTTTTCACTCCATTTATAATTTTCTGGCTCTCAAGATCTCACAAAACAGCCTGCTGCATTATGAAGGCAGAGGTGTTTTTGTTTGCTTATAATATACCCAATAAAAGCTCCATAGATTGAAATTTCATCATTCTGGGTCGGGTGTAAAATATCTCAAAACTGTCAATGTTTGTCTCAGCCTCACAAAGTATGTATGTAGCAGTCGACTATTGATTCCTATAGGTCTGTAAAGTTCCTGGCAGTAATTACAAATTCCTCAATAGAAAGATGAAGCGATAACTTATCGAAAAGTGGTCTGTGCTTTGTCATTGTGCATTTGTCATCAATTGAACTGTTCAATGCAGCCTTGTCATTGACAATGGAGCAGATCTAAAAAGGAGTAAGTACAATTGCTTGCTCTCATTATCTTGATTGTCTGTCATAGTGATGTGTCTTTAAAGAGGCTGACAGGGCAGTGTGCACGCTGTAATTTGCAGCCAGATGTGAACTACTTTCATGTTCACTGTGACACTTTGTGTTAGGAAGAACCAGCTTCATTCCTGATATCATGCTAGGCCACTTTGTGCTAGTCAACCAACATATACCATTTTGATGTTGTTTTATTTATTCATAAATCCAAATTTAGTTGCATATAGCACAACAAGTTGTATGAATTAAAAAAAAAAAAACATGTTAAACACCCCTCAGTGTTTGGATCCTTCACTGAAGTCATATTTTGCTGGGACTAACAGAGGAAACGCACTTAAAAAATCAACTCTTTCATGTGTTATTTGGGTGGGCAGGTTCTCCAATTTCACTGGACAATGAAGATGTGATCAAATTAATAGTAATTTACAATAGATTAGAAAAAAATACAGACATATGTTTATCTTAAAAGTATGAAATTATTTTTTTTAATTCTTACAAAAAAAAATCCCATGTTTCATTGTGTCAGTTTTATTGTGGAGGTCTGACCTCATAGGCCAATTCGAATGGATAAGGCGGACCCTGATAAAAAAAAAAGATGGGGGAGGGGGTCATGAGGTCTGCCGCTGCCCGCTGGTATCCGCCATCTTGGCCCTTTTTATAACCAGCTCGATCCTCAGCAGCAACCAATCAGGGAAAAGGGAAGCTGACAGCTCCTCCAATCAGCTCCTGGCTGTGGCCCACACTAAATTGCATATGAAACACAATATACACAACACCCAGAGCACAGGCACAGAGGAACAATCAATTAGTCATAACAATACGTATGGGTTGCCATGGTTGCTGGGATCTTTGTTTTTAGTTCTGTTGGTTTATTGGTGTTTTCCTGTTTCTCTGTCTCTGCCAGGGTCGCAGTGGTGTTGCATCCTGGTTTGTCATTTTGAATGACGCTTCTTTTTGTTACCTCCCCTTTTTGATATTTTGTTAATAAACTGTTATTATGTGGAACTGCTGTGTTCGCTGTCAGGACTGAGCAAAAGCCATAACATAGGTGTCTTCTTTTTAGATGATATATAGAAATGGGCGCAGCAACTGTCTCACAAAAGTGGATGTGGGGAAGACAAAAAAAAGCAATACCCCCAACAGCCACTAGATGGTGGCTCCAAAAACTCTACCTCTGCTTTAAATCAAAAATCATAATTTTCAATCAGAAAATACTAAGTCAATAGCATTTTTTCACAAGTCATTAACTTAAGTCAACTCTTCTTTTAAATCATTTGGTGCTTCATCTGAAAGAAATTGTAAGGAAGTAGATGTTAGGCTTCAAAATAAGGAATATTTAGAGGCATGGTTAGCTTGATCCACAGGTCTGGTTTCCAGTGAGACCAGATATGGTCATTTCTGGCTCCAAAAAACCAACATGGTGACGTTTAAATGCCAAACTCATGGAGGTGGTTATTGGTGGTTTATTGAATCTAATCACTGTGACCATGAGTGTGTTGACCTCCCCGTTCTGCACTATGCTAGCTTAATGTTTACCATGCAACAATCTGATCAAATGAATCTACCCATGAAACCCGTGCACAAACATGCAAGAGGACTGAAGAATTCATAAATCCATCTGCAGTTTGCAAGTGATAATCTTTTGTGGAACTGGCCACCAAGGCCATTTGCAATCTGCGTGCGAGCAGGCCTCGCAAAACACTTCGGTGAAGAAGGCCACCAGCTCTCCAAATAACTCCCACAGAAACAGCACTGTACATTTCCAGGGTCGCAGAAACATATGGATTCTTCATCTGTTTTCTCTATCAACACCTCTCATAACACATCTAACTCAGCAAATCAACAACAAATTAGAGCCAATTTGTCAGAGAAAATATCATTTTTGTTCTGTTAGTTCGAGACGTCAGCTGGGCACAAGTTAGTTGGCAGTGAATTAATTAGCATCCCTGGGAAAGTTACGTTGACCTTCTGAAAACTAAAGTTCAGAACACACACCTACACACACTTATGCACACAGATGGACACGGTCGTCTGGCAGAAGTTGTTTCTTAGCATATTGCGTTTATACAAAGGCAGTGAATATTTGTCGTTCATCAAGCGGTGAAAAACTAAGACTACAAAGTTCTTTACAACACATTTTCATCCGGGTTAAACATAAAATAACATAAAACACACGATGGAGGCGAACACGAGAGCTCAAAATTATAAATCAATAATGGCAGCCAATCATTAGTTACAGACAAATTTCATGACCTCACATCTTGAAGGCTCAGAGAAGAAATTTAAAGTAGATCGTTTTGATTGTTTGACATGTTGTGACTAATGCAGCCAAACTTTTCTGAATTTATTATTATTATTGATTTAAATGTCTCTTTGCTTGCCTGAAAAGGGAAGGTTAAAAATAAAAGTGGAGTAGAGCAGGAAATAAACAAAACAATCAAAGAGCGTAGAAATGCCACAGTTATCAAAAACAATAAAAGCTGGTATTTCTACAGGGTGCCATTTACATGAGATGGTTAAATGATTCAAGGATGGTTAGTTTCATGGGATGATGGATGAATTCATTGTAAAAGAAAGGAGATATATCAAAATACATTATATAAAAGTATAAAGCAAAACGTCAGCACTAAATAAAATGTTGAATAATTAAAGAAATAGAAAACCAATGGTCAACATGACATATGCATCTCTCTCTCATGGGTGATTTCATGAAGGCTGCCATATTAAATGAGCCCATATGATGTCATTTTTCTGATTGGTCTAAATGCTCTGACATCATATGGGCTCAGCATGTGAAAGCTACATCCCACACTCAGACTGCCACACAAAAACGCTCACAACCTTTTCATACATGGTCACATATGCCAAACATTTTTTAAGGGCTCGCAATATTTCAAGCTCTCAATCTATGTATGGACGTATGCAGGTTCCACTTACCGTATTTTCCGGACTATAAGCCGCTTTTGAATTTATTCGAACAGTTTCATGTGGTCCACTCTGACCGGGTCTGATGTGACGAGGCTAAATGTATCGGCGGCACGGAGCTTGCTAGCTTGAAATGAGCCAACGAGCTTCGTGCCGGCGATACTGAGCCACACCGTGTTTAAGGGTTCAAAGCGTCGGAAAAAAGTAGCGGCTTATAGTCCGGAAAATACGGTACTATTTCTTCATCATTCATTTAAATTACTTCATTACTTTCCTGAAATTTCCAGCATTGTGAAGACACTAAACACTAGAATCTCATATAGCACAGCGCAAATGAACAATTTAAATATTAAAAATGATCATGAAACACCCACATCCACGAAATATGAACCAAATGTCACAGTTTTGCAGTAACTCTCATGTCATCTCAAAGCCCTGCCTCGCTTCCTGCCAATTGAATCACCAGATCCTACCCACCTTTCAGCTCATCTGCCTCCACTTCCCTCATTAGTCCCCTCAGTATAAATACCACTGCTCCACCATTTATGCTGTGCCAGATTGCCTTTGTGCACTTTGCCATTGCTTCTTAGCCATTCATAGTGCTGTTTGTTCTTGCTTCTGTTTTTTCTTTACCCTTGCCTGCCAACCTGGAACTTGTTTTTTCTTTTTTTTTTTTTTTTGCACCTGATCCCTTTTGCTCTGTCTGCCAGCCTCGTGTGTGAACTTTTTCAAGTAAACTTCAAGTTGACTTTTACCTGTGTCGTGTATGTGGGTTCCCCTCACTGAGCCAAAACAGCACATAATATATTTCACTGGTTCTTTCTTCTTCTTTTTCGGGATACATGCGATGGTTTGAAAGGGGAAGGGAGGTTTTGAAAACCTAAAGAGTGGAGCTATATAACTTCCTGGATATGTTTAATCAGGTTGGCAGGGGAGATGCACAACCAGGTGAAATAATCATAATATGAACTTTCTTTGTACAGCACAGTTCCTGCAGGAAGTGACACTTACAGTGCTTTGAATTAAACTAAAATGATCTTGAATTAAACAAAATAAGCTGTGAAAGTTACATAAACGTCTGCCTAAAAGGACTTTTAAGCTCAGACGTTGGGATGAAAACCAGTGAGACAGATGACGCATCATTTCATGTGTCTTAGTTCTACTCTTGGACGCATTTAAGAAAAACCAAAGTTTGAGGATCTAAGTGATCTAGGCGAAGCATATCCAAGAGATATATTGGATAAAGAGCCACCAGCTGCTCACTTAAGAGACTGAACAACTAAAAGTTAAACTAGAAAATTTAATTCTTGTAGAAAATGCTGTGTGAATGCTGAAAGCTGAAATGACTTGCCAAGAAATGACAAAATCTTGAGTACATTTTCAAAAGAATAAAGGTTGAAAACAGATTTGTATGAAGCTTAATAAAACTGGAAAAAAAGTAATAAAATGTTATGCTCAATCCTGAAAGTGACAGGAAGCCAGTGAACAGCAGAGAGCACAAGGTCTTTAAAAAGATGCGTAGCTGCATTTTGCACTAGCTCTCGGTCAGGGGTCCTCAAATACGAATATTCAAGGGCCACAAAGAATTTTTTCAATGTGTCAAAGGTCCATTCATTGAGGTCGGTCAGGCCACATGCAATAATCGTCAGTCAGTCATCATCTACGCCTGCTTTTTCTACACTTGGGTCGCAGGGTCGCTGGAGCCTATCCCAGCTGTCAATGGGCAAGAGGCGGAGTACATCCTGGACAGGTTGCCAGCCGATCACAGGGTAACACAGAGACAAACAAGCATTCACACTCCAACTCACACCTATGGTCAATTTTAGAGTAATCAATTCACTAACAAGCATGTCTTGTGCATGGACTGTGGGAGGAAGCTGGAGTGCCCAGAGACAACCCACGCATAAACCCACACATTTTGACATAAATTAAACAGTTGAATAAACCAAAACATGGGCGCTGTCCTGAATCCAAAACAAATATTTCAGGAGGGGGGTAGAAACACTTTTGTTTTTAAATATAAACACAAAGAAACACAAGAATAAAGGGAAAATGTATTTCTGTGCTGAGGTGAATCAGGCATCTCCAAAACTAACAAACATGCAAAAAAACTAAATGTCCCTTTCAGTGTAACAAAAAAATCTATACATCCACAGATTCCTTTGATAAGCAAACATATCAAGATCTCAGGAATCAAAGTGTAATGAAAACTATTTTATGAAGGACTGCAAATTGTTCAGTCCATTATTCTTTGAATTACCGACTTTTAGCAGAAAACTTGGAAGACGCCACTTTCATGCAATCTTGGCTCCTGCAGCTGCCGAAGTGTCAATATGCAAACTGCTCCAAAAACGAAATCGTAAGTTAAAATTTGTACTCGCAGCAGTGACCTCTGAGTGACCCAGTGTCAGCCTGTGTATCGTTGACATGGCGATGAGTCCTGGTATACTGACGCAACCATCACACATAGTGAAGGAATAATGGTTCGAGGGCCACAAATAGGCGACTGGTGGGCGGGATGTGGCCTATGCCCTCAACAGGCTAATAGCACAAGGGCAGCAGAGTTATCAGAGTCAACTGTTAAAAGTTGATCATTAAAGACTCTTAAAAGTGTTGTTTCAGTGCTGTGACGTGATTTAAAACCAGACTGAAATATGTCCAAAATGTTATTTAAACCAAGGTGTACTTGCAGTTGTCTATAAACAACTCGCTGTAAAACTTTGGACAGGAAGTGGAGCTTGGAAATTGGCCTAAAGGTGGAGATAACAGAAGTGTCTGAGTTGTATTTTTTGATGAGGGGATGCATGACAGCATGGTTAAAAGCAGATGGACTACAGCGTGATGTGAGATTTTGTTGATTTATCATCAAGAAGACAGTGTGAGGGTCTTCACTGGTAAACAACCTCAGACAGCTCAGAGAGTCATACAGGTTCAAACTGCTCAAAGACAGCTGGGCACACAGGAGAAACAACAGGCTGCAAAGCAGACAGGTGGAAAATGAAGACCTAATGGCTGAGATCTTAATATTAAAATACACAAGACTTTTTTCATACAAAGAAGGAGATGGCACAATGAGTTAATAATAATACAATTTAAAACATTAAGCTACTGTTTCTGGACACAAGGTTAGAAATGAACTGAGATTTCTGATATTTAGATAAAAAGTCTCTTTCTAAGTAGACTTGAAATTTCTTCCACCTTCTCTCAGTGAGTCCACATTCACATCTGAGAGTGCGAGTAGTGTCATTAACCATGGCTCTGAACCAGGTTTAGGATGCTGGGTTGTGAAGTGAGCAATCGAGTTCAAGATGTCAGCGCAAGATGAGTTAAAAAGGCTTGTAAGCTCCTCAGCACTGTAAGAGTCACTCAGAGTCGAAAGCACAAATTTGTTCAAATTGTGAAGCTGTTATAATGTTAAATGTGCTCAGAGGACGGCAGCAGTACAGTAAACATTACAGGCAGATGATCTGATATGTGAGTCTCATCTATTTCTCTGGCACATACATCAAAGCTCTGAGACAACACAGGGTCCAGTGTGTCATTGTCTTCATGAGTTGGACCAATCACCTACTGTGTGAGGTTAAAACAATCACATTTAAAAAGTCTTTGATCAGATGTTTGGAGTCACAGGTGAATGTTAAAATCTCCAACAATAAAGAAAAAACAAACAAACAAAAAAGGTCAGGCTTTACAGCATCTATGCCACAAAGTCTGAGAAGTCTGGAATAAAATCCTTGTTGAACTTTGGGATCAGTGTGCACAGAGAGATCAAAGAGATCAAAGACCTGCAGCTCAAAACTGGAAAAATTGTTTGACGGAGTTTGTCTGCAGTGGAAGATGGATTTAACGACAGCTGCTAGACCTCCACTTTTACCAGAGGTCCGAGGAGAGTTGAAGAAGCAGTCAGGAAGAAGAAGTTCAGAAAATCCCGAACACTTACCGAGTCTCTTGTCAGGAACATAAAATCCAAGTCCTGAATTAACCAGCGCTAAACGAAGGATGAGATCCTCCCTGCCTGGAATTTAGCTCCAATGCTGTAGGCGGAGGTTACCTTGATCCACGCCACATCTACAGACTCAAGCCCATGAGAGAGATAGGCCTCCATCCTCAGGAGCAGCAGGTTGACAGCTGAGCCACCAGGGATGACGGGTAGGATCCACCACCTCCTGAACTCCATCGGTTGCTGGACTTCCAAAGACAGGAGACTCCCATCACAATGATGGACAGGACCACCATACCACAGGTAAGCCCTGGTTCTCGCATGAACACCACCCCGCTTTCTCCATTCCCGTTCCCCCAAAGGTGTGCTGGTATAGCTGATTGCAACAGGGTAGGAGGACGAAGGCTTGAGAACTGATCTGCAAGATTGTGCCTCAACAGCAGCATTAAAGACACAGATATTTAAAAGTGACCGACGATCATGTCAAGAGCAAACATAAATCATTAGGACTAAAACTAATAACCCGAGCAGGACAGAGAGACAGTCCACCGGGCACACTGCTGGTGCCGTCTTCTCTCCAGAAATCTAAAAGTAGACGATGTAGAAACAAGTTGAACACAAGAATAAATGTTGAGTTGAATGGTTTCTGTGCTGTCGATTCGCAGCGAGAAGGTTCTGAATTCAAATCTGGACTGTGTGGAGTTTACATGTTCTCCCTGTGCAAGTGTAGGTTTTTCTCCAGGTACTCCGGTTTTCTCTCACAGTTCGATAACAAAGACATGCTTGTTAGGTGAATTGATTACTCTAAATTGACCATATGCTTGAGTGTGAATGTGGATTGTTGCATGTCTGTGTGTTAGCCATGAGGAAAGGCACCTCTCGCTCATTGGCAGCTTGGATGGGCTCAGGCTGGAATAGACTTCCCCCAACGACCCAATTAGATAAGCAGGTATAGACAATGGATGGTAAATGGTAAATTGAGTACATTCATATGGTGCTTTCTTTACCTTAGCTAGGTCCCACAGTGCATTACAAGGCACCTCATTCACACACACACTCACACACCGATGGCTACCGAGCTGCCATGCAAGGCACTAGCCACCATTGGGAGCAACTTAACCCTAATTCATACTTTCGTGCACGTTGGTCGTCGTCCAAAACATCAGCAAGCGCTCGCGGGGACAGGTGTGGAGCTGACCGCGCTCTGCTAAAACAATGTGACGCATCGCTTGGTCGCGGAGGGAGCGAACAACTGCACGTGTGTGAAAATCAATACACGTTACCTGCACTGCGCTTCCACCGGACGCTGTGTTTTGTTTTGCGTTTTCTTGCTCTTCTGTCACTCTTCTGCCAAAATCCCCAAGGAAAAGAGCTCCTCTTCTTGTTGTCGTGAGGTCGCCATTCTTTTTCTTTTCAGCTTCATGTTAGATATTCAAGTCACTAGTGCGCATGCATGGAGCACGTTTGCTAGGCCAGCAAGCTGCAAAAATTGTAGTGAAGTGAGTGCGTTAGTAGTCCACTAGTGCCCTCTTTGCTGAAAGCATGTATAGACCCATTTACAGCCTACGTCATCAAGAAGCTGCGTGCGCATTTTGGCAACAGAAGTGCTATGTCCCATTGTTTACCTGGTATTGTCTGCACCTCTCTGGGAAGAACCACGTGGAAATTCAGCCCATCAAAATGTCTGGTTGTTGTGTTTTTTATCTTGTGCAGAGACTCCTTAGTGAGTGTAGAAGCTAGCTGTTAGCATTAGCAGCGTTAGCCGCGGTTTTGGTGCATGCTATCAGCCTGTTATCATTTTTATATTGGACACTGGCAGTTTAGATTGTTATGTTATATTAACGAGGCTTGACAACCGAGCTTCATCGTACATAACGTTTTTATCTCGTCAACACCACAACAACTGTTACCACACCGTTTATACCCGTCATTAACTACGTACTGGCAAGTGCAAAAGCCTAATACATCACAGTTAAGTTATCTGAGCAGTTCATGTTCATTTCTATTAAGGCAAAGAAAGTGAAATCAGCACACAATAATACTTACCCTGCCATACAGGTGCAGTT
>OOFC01029472.1:5430-25163 GCA_900323345.1 Pseudochromis fuscus | reverse complement strand
GAATTTATTAAATGCAATGTTTAAGAAATTAGGATATACTTATTAAGTAACTCACTGTCCCTGACAGAAAAATGTACAAATAAACCTTTGAGACAACAGTAATCTGTCAGGGACAAGGATTTGGTTCATTCTGCAAAAACATCTCAATCTTTAAAAATGCAAATTGTACTTGCAGAAGCAAATTCTAATATATTTATTAAAATATAAATATGCATAAATCATAGAAAATGGGCTGCAATGAAAGCAAAAATGAAGCTGAACTGGACAAATTTCCAACCCTTGATGTGCATCCTGACCCACACAGCAGACCTGTGGTGCAGCTGTACCTGTGGAAGTACGTATCTGATCTGATCTCAGATGTAGGTCAATTCATTCTGAGACAGGAGATGAACCATTGACGCAGGGTCCATGTCTGTGTCAACAGCTCAGCTGAGAGCGCTGTTGTTTAATTAATAACCCAGAAGATCTGTTCAGCTCAGACAGCGATGGACAGGTCTGTCCACCTTCAGGATTGTTTTCTTTGGACCCAGATTTCAGACTAAACTTAATTTTTAACTTCCTTGGTTGTGCGCTGCTCTTCTGATACAGAGTACACTGAATGAGTAACAGCATCTGATGTATATTTTACTGTGTTACTTTATAATATCCCCGACCAGCACTAATAAACATGAAGATCTCCTGGGTTACATGATTTCTTGTAACATGATGTTTTATATATACAGTGTTGGCCAAATTTATTAGAACACCTAAATACTGAAGACCAACATATTGACCTTTTTTGCCTCCAAAACATGATTTCTTTTCATATGGTTCATGAAACACACAGATGGTTGGTCTTGTTGTGGACTTTTTTCCATCTGTCGGGTGAAAAGAAAACCCTTGTTGTACACCGGAGCATTTTGTCTTTTTCTTATTTTAATATCATAATAAACTATCCTGCATCCACAAGTCCACAGTAGTGAAGTTGAACAATGTCCAAAGAAAT
Source organism: Pseudochromis fuscus (assembly GCA_900323345.1). NCBI lineage: Eukaryota > Metazoa > Chordata > Actinopteri > Pseudochromidae > Pseudochromis > Pseudochromis fuscus. The sequence continues at coordinate 24,178 of OOFC01029472.1, read as the reverse complement.
AATGCTTTTACAATGGTTATATACAAGGGTGCAAAAAAGCAACTCACACAAGCAAAATTACCCGTATAAATTTGTATTCTGAGTGAGCAAGTGAGACACATACGAGAGCGAGCAACAATCGAACGCGAGCATTTCACATGTCAGAGAGAGAGGGAGAGGTGATGAGAATTCTGTTTCTGTCTGGGAAGGAGAAAAGTGACCTTGGCTATCCAACACAGTGGCTACACACACACACACACACACACACACACACACAGACATCGGTTACATGAGTTCACAACATCTCTCAGTAACTCATCAGTAATTTTCTATAATTTTCCACTACACTCTGAGCACAACAAATACCAGATGAAGTGAGTCCCACAGTTTTTATCTACTTTTAACTTTAGTATTTGGTCTGTGCACTTTTTGCAGCAGTTCCAGCAGCACATCTCTCTGGCAGAGAGTGAATATATATCCTGAGAACTTCAACACTGATGTTATCCCCTGCCTTCTGTAGCTAAAGCCAAAGGCTTTCATGTGAATGTACAATAGATTTATCCTGTTTATTTTCCAAATTTGGCTCCAAATGTGCTCAATAGGGTTGAGGTCTGGACTTTGAGGGGGCCGTCCATCATTTTCAATGTTGCAGCAGATTCCTTCTGTTGGAGATAGTTCTGGCAATAGTTAGCAAAATGTTTAGGGTCATTGTCCTTGTAAGTATGAATGGGAGTTTCCCTTCTTGAAGGTTGTGAGAGATGAAGATTCAGAGTCATCTTATTGCCTCTTCATCTATTTAATAGCAGATCTAGTTCAGAGATGCACCACATGCTGTCAAAGTCTAACAAAGCTGGGGACAGTTCCTTCGGCCTGTAATACTCTTTGCTGTGCATATTTGAGATACTCTTTCTGCCAAAGATGGACATGCATGTCAAAGACGTCTCTGTCCTCCCTAAACTGGCAAACTGTTCCTGGCACCTTGCCATACACAGAAACTTACAAGAACAACCCACAACCTGCTTCTAACCATCACACAGATCACACATAGAGTTTGACCTCTAAAGATCCAATCATATCATCAATCCTTTTGGAAACTGAATCCAAGTTCAATAAGACTACTCCCAGTTGGTACTCTGTGCCTCCCCAGAATGTTGTGGTATACTTTCTTATCCATGATGCCATCAATTCTCACTAAGTCACCTGTTCCTGAGGCTGAAACGTCACCCCACACCATACTGCTACCCCCTCCATGTCAGCAAGAGACACTCCCTTCATCAAAGATACACTCTTCGCTTGCTGCCACATTGTTCAAACTTGAACTCATCAGTCCACATACCAGTCTTCCTGTGTCCATTTCTTGCATTCTTTTGCAAATTTCAGGTTTCACTCTCTTTTTCTCTCTCAGTAATGGTTTCTTTGCTGCTATTCTACCAACAAGTCCTTCTTTTCCCAGTTTCCAATTCACAGTTCTTGAAGACACTGTTGCACCATTAGTCACTGTGGTGTTGATCTCGTCACACAGTTTTCCTGAGGTCTGTCTTTGGTCGTTAAGACTGAGAATTTTGAGATGCTTCACTTGTCTGTCTGATAATTTATATTTTCTACCTCTTTCCCTTTCGGTTCTGGTGTGAATTTGTGGTATCATGGATAAGAAAGTATACCACAACATTCTGGTGAGGCATGGAGTACTGTCTGGGAGTCTATATTTATTTTCCAAGAGGACAATCACTCTAAACATTCTTCTAACTATTGCTGAAAATACCTGTGACAGGAGGAATCTGCTGGAACACTGGAAATGATGGACTGACACCCTCAAAGCCTGGACCTCAGCCCTGTTGATCAAATTTGGGTGGAGTTGGAAAATAAACTGGACAGATCTATTGTATATTCAAAAGCAAGAGTTGCAGAATGCAGGGGATAACATCAGTGTTGAAGTTCTCAGGAAATATATTGAATCTCTGCCAGAGAGATGTGCTGCCATAACTGCTGCAACAGGTGGACAGACCAAATATTACAGTTAAAGTGGATAAAAACTGTAGGACTCACTTCATCTGATATTTGTTGTACAGGCAACAAAGGTCAAGGTCAATATTTTCAGATCTGTGGGGTGTTATGATCATTTTGGTCACCAATGACCTTTTGTTTGCAACAACTAGCGTCCTCAACAGTTCTGTGAGGAGGATGCTGGTGAAACTCGCTGGCATCTTAGACAATGTCTAAATGTGCAACCACTCCAAAAGCTGCTGGCCAAACAGAGGAACTACAGCAACTCATTCCTGCCTGTGGCCATCATACTTTTGAATTCCTCCCTCACCCACACTCAACAGTCTGAGTCCCTGCCCTCTGTATGCACCTGTTGCAGAATGGTCACATCAGCTATAATAACCTCATCTTGGCCAGTAATGAAACTACACAGCACAATGTGCATAAATATGATTTAATAATTCAATATACCATTCAGTTACTTCTTCTGTATATTTATTTCATGAAATGTATCACTTATTTCTTATTTTACATTGAAATTGAACCTAGTTCTCCTCTATTTGTCTGCAGTGTGAGAGACTGTAACAGACCCAATCTCCCCTCAGGGATCAATAATGTTTTCTAGATTCTGATTGCGAATTTTATATAAATCCCACACTAACTGTGTCAGTGCATGTTTTTGTATTTGGGTATTGTAAAATGAACAGTGATGTTTAGTTGGGCTGTTTCACCTGCTGGACATTGAGACAGACAACAGAGCTGCACTTAATTAAAACTAATTAGTGAGTTGAGTGAAGACTGAGCTGCTGCTCCTGCAGGTTGTTTTCTTCATCGCTCTGCTTGCTCTGTATGATAAATGTCCTTTAGCCTGCAGCACGCAGCGAGGAGCTGATATTTAGTGGCAGAATTATCAGATTTCATTTGTCATTTTAGTTTTTAATGAGTATGTGACTGATAAGCATTATGTTTGCTGTGTTGCCGTAGTGATCTGTAGTGATATCGTAATTACTGCAGGTGAGCTGGAAGGTTTTAGATGACTTCTATCTGCTGAATGCTTGGAAGCAATTAATAACTGAAATTAATTTGGTCTTTAAACTGTAACTCAGCACAGCAGCTGGAGTGGTGTCCACGGAGCTGTAAAGACACTAAGACATCTATCTATCTATCTATCTATCTATCTATCTATCTATGGAGGATTTATATTTCACAGCCACAGTTTAATGCTAACATTACATCTGTGTATTTAACCTGAGCTGCTTTCTGTTTGTTTTCAGAAGACACAAACGCAAAATATTTTCAGTTCTGGAAGTGATGTGGTTTATCTTATATATTTGATAATAAGTAATTTAGAGGAGTTTTTAATTCCACTTTCCACTTGCCATGAGCTCTCAGTTTATTTCTTGCATTGCACATGTGGTCTCATTGTGTCATGTATTATTTAACAGTCCAGTAAACAATCTGAACTGTTTCTATTTTATTTCTAAAACAAACATGAAGTATTACAGAAATGTTAAGTATTAAATCTGTGAACGACAACCTGCAGCATGGATGGAAAAAATATACAATCACTAAATAAATGATAAAACTTGGTGATTTAATGTGATACAAACTCAACCAAAACCTGAATGGAGTCAGTATGTTTAATGTAGAAGACAATAAAACACAGAGTTGTGTGTTGAAAGCAGTGACAGCGTGATTATGATTGGCTGTGGCAAGGAGGTTTAACAGGCGTGTCAGCAGGCAGATGTGGCAGGATGTGGATCAGCTGCCCCTGTGAGACCTGAGCAGGACGAGGCTGAGGCAAGGTCATCTTTCACTGCATGTTCGTTGTCCACATGACGTGTTGCTGCTTCAAGTTGCTGAATGTAAGAAGAAGAAGGTGCTGAGTCGGCTCCCATTCAGTGTTTCAGCGCATCGCTCAGGCCCGCAGAGCCTGATGGAGGTTGAAGCCTGTCCGATGTACAACATGTCAACACCTTTGTCATATTTCTGTAAGTGTGATGAAGCGGCTCGCAGCTCTGCCACATAGCTGACGGTGTTCCTCCAAATGTCTGCAAGTATAAAGTCAAACAGGACAAGCAGCAGCCAACAAGATCACATGCTGCAGATTGTAAGATTCATTCTTCTGTGTGACGTTTTACCTCAGAGATGCAAAAGAAAAAAGTGAATTTCTGCTTCACCTGATGCTCCACAGACTGTGTTGAATGTTTATTAACTTGTTTGCAGACATGGATTTAGCCACCACTCAGGACACTGATGTCCAGATTAGTTTGCAGAGGACTGTGCAACCTGTTGCTACTGTACTTTTAATTTAAGTAGAAATGTGGCATTAAAAACAAATTGTCAGGGGTCTTCACTTAACTAAAGTACAAATGGCGTTTGCGCTCTTCTTCTTTCTATCTGGCCTAATTTTCTCTGATCAGTCATATTCCAGGAGGAAGCCTTGTCTTGACTTTTCACATAGATTCAGAAGCAGATCCAAATAAGTTACTGCTTAACACTGTTAATACAAACCCAACACTGCCTGCAACCATTTCAAAATAAAAGCCCACTACAAGCCGTTACGTGGGCAGAAACCATAAACTATGTATAAAAATTACCTGAATTCAGAAATTGTAGTTTTGATGTCATTGGCTAAATTCAGCTCTTCTTTTCAGAGATCTGTGGTCCATCTAAAAAAACTATAGGCTTTAAAAAGAGGAAGATTTCAGGGCGTGGTTAGTTTGATTGACAGGTCTGGTCTCCAATGAGAACAGCACTGAAGTCCAGTCTCACATGTTGGGCAGTGACCTCGGGTTCAAGGGTCAGACTTTTCAAAACCACAGACCACCAGGTGATGTCACGGTAGCTTTGTCCATTCTATATACATGACAGAAGCCCATTATTTGGGCTTTTATTGTGAAATAGGCCCACTATGTTTAATTTATTCACCACTGTTTTTCCTGTGTTCGGTGTTTGGCCATTATTTCTTCACACTGGTCATGATCCAGGCCATCAAAGATATTCCGTTTTAAACTGAATACCAGTTTTTATTTGAGGAAATACTTTGCAATGCAGTGCAAGCTAAGTGTGTAGTGAGAGAAAATAAAGCACAACTGCTTTTTCATTGCATGCTATTAATTATATTTAATTTCTCATGCTTGTCTCACACGTCCTGCTTCATTTGCTCTCATACGTGCATTCCTGTGGTAATATTTTACATTTAAACAGAAGACCTCTTATCACATTAAGAAGTTTGTCTGGGAACATTGAAAACAATAAAAATTTCTAGTAGTGGTGTTGATAAAGTACCAAAATTTCTGTAGTGACACATAAGTCTCTTTCAAACTCAGCAGCGTTTGTTATTGTGAAGAACTAAATAAGTGAATAGTTGTAAAGAGCTAACAAAAAATTAGACGCAAACTTTTGATTGTTGACAGTTTTTGTTACTGGAGGCTCTATTCATTTCCGAGCAGGTGAACTGGCATTTTCCTGGGACGCCACAAGGCTTTTTTCTCCTCGTCTGTCACCCTCCTGCTTGGAGCAGGCCGACAGATTGGCGTTAACAACATACCACTGTTTTGCAATATTTTCGTCACTTTCTATGGTGAAAGCACACCCACACAAACCTCTGTAAAAACAGGCAAACATTTGCTTGATGTTTCCACTTTCACTCTGTGTTCTTCACACCAAAAAGTAAAGTTTAATTTAAATTACAGGCGTTTTGCCGGTCAGAGAAAGTGAATGTTACCCAGCTCGTAACCTGTGATGGTGATTACAGCCATCTGAAAGTAGGAGTGTCTGTTTGACCTGTTTTTTTTTTTTTTTTTAGTGCAGTGATGCCACTGGCAAGCCACAGCTTTCTGCATCCAGCAGCAGATAGCTGCAAAGAAACCACAGAAGCCTCTGTGCACATACATGCAAGGCCTTTATGCGGAACCCTCGTTCAGCAGCTAAAACAAGCTGTTTGTGCTTTCATCTGATTGGTCAAGGGCCTAGGATGTGTTTGTGATCTATGTTGAATGATGCTGAATGACCTGGAGCAGCTCAAACATCCACAGAAGCAAAGAATACAGAAAAGAGAAATCCTTGTTGAGTTGTCATCAGCTCTACACCAATGGAAAAACAAAGACAATGTTGTAAACTGAGTGAAGCTTTTGGGTCACATGGATTGCTCCTACATGTGTTCACCTCATTATATGAAACTTCGACCACGCTCAATATACAAATCCAACATTGTATATCTGACAGTAAGTCAGAAAAACCATAATGGGCATCTGGACACAATCCAACTGCAGCAAAAATCTACCGACATGTGTGAAAGGTATTGACGCCACACAGTCACATAAAAATACAAATCACAGATCAGTTAAAATATCTTTAATCCCACCAACAGGCGCAGACCATAAACTGTATATAGAAATGGACAAAGCAACCAGGGCTCAAAAATGATCTCAGTGTCCAACTGAAAAAAGTACAATACTCCCGATGGACACTAGATGCTGGCTCCAACAAACAATGGCTCCAATTGATTTCCAATTGAGGTCCCAATAGTGTCCTGTAACTATACTTAATACTGACAATATTGAGGTTTGAGGCACATTACTGATCATCACAATGTTGTTTTCTGTCCAACTCTTTCGTAATATGGCTGTAATGACCGCTGCAGCCTCTAGAGGACACTAGCAGGACTTCAGACTATTACACGGTGTCGTCACTTCACCCAACTCACAGCAGGGAGGAAACGTTTGTGTGAATGAGGCCCTGTAAAGTGGAAAAATGAATGCTGTTCACTCCAGAAAGCTTACTCATACACATACACACACATACACAGACACACACAGACACTCTCAGACTCTTGACAAACTTGCTGGCTGCTGCAGAGTGCAGATAGGCCTCCTCTCAGCTTCACTCAGCTGTCAGCTGCTCAGGCTGGAGATGGGTCCTCTGGGCGTTATTGATCGAAGCAGCATCATCACCCACACTCAGCAACATGTTCACCAAAGGTCAACAAAAGGTCCCAGAGTCAGTCGTGAACCCTGAACGCTGCCTCATTTTTATTGACTTTAACTCTTCTCGCTCGCTGTTTCCATCCAGTCAGTTCATGTTCAGATTATAAAATGTTCTGCTGGAATATCAGCAGAGAGGAAATGCTTCCGGCAAGCTGGTATTTATCAAAATGTGGCCACAACATATGAGCTCTTTTAACTTTATAACACAGCTGTGGTACCTGAGTCTATTTTCAGGCTTTACTTCAGTCTAGACATGTTTATTTCTTGATCATCTTGGGATCACCTCAGTCTCTGTGGGTGCTTTGAATTAGGTTTTTGTGGATGTTTTACACAAATGAGAACTTGTCAATTTCACCAGTGTTTTGTCTTGAAGTTGTCCTGGTCTCCGGGGGCGGGGGTGTTGCGACACTGATTCGAACTTGGTCTTTTCAGTAATTTGTTTCTTACTTGTCTCAGTCTGGACTTACCTGCTGCAAAGAAAACACAGGAAAATTCAGGTTAAATAGAAACAAGTGTGATATATATTTTACATGAATCAACTATAAACCGGTGTATTTTCTGGCTTGGACTCAAAGTTGGTGGTCTCAGTTACAGAGCTGCTTCGTAAAAACATCCTGAATAGTTTCACCGTGACTGACAGCCCTTGTCTCTCCATCAGTGTGCAAGACATGTTGGAGGACAAACTTATTCATATGCATGTGGTATAATACAGCAAGAGCTAAATCCCAGAGGCAAAACAATGAATATATATGTTTGATTTATTTTTATTCCTGAGCACAACTTTGATAAATTCTCCTGCAGTGGCAGTGAACTCTGTTGGAGAATAGGAGGCGTTTGTTTCAGCTCGGGGGGGATGAAGAAGCAGCATCATCCGGACGGCTGCAGACTCCTGAGACGGTAAAAAGTGAGAGGCTGCAGAGACTGCCGGGCAAAATGTTCGTAAACAAGCAAACAGCATAATCAGGCCAGCTCCCAGGGTCTGCACACAGCAAAAGCACTTGTGTGTTTGGAAAGTGTAAAATAATTATTCATGAGTGCTTCCCTGGAAGCAGGTGAGTGTGTTTGGATGGAAAACAGGATTCACATACAAATGTTCCACAAGAAACACAGAAGTCAAATGCTCTGACACCTGATAAAATATTTATCGTCCTGTAGGAGGAAGTGACACTAAAAACACACAGTTCTGTACTGAATAGGAGACAGCCCTCCCGACAGTTAATATACACATCAGCCTCAGCCATGAACTCTATATAGAAATGAACAAAGCCACCAGGTTTAAACTTTGATCCAGGACCAACAAATGCTTAATCGAGAGCCACTTGTTGGCCACTAAATGCTGACTCCAGTTGACTTCAGTTCAAAAATGACACTTTTCAATCATGAAATACTCCGTCAGTAAATTTTTCCCACAAGTCATTCTGATATCATAAGCTAAAATTAAATCTTCTCATAGTGATCTGGTGGTCAGTCTGAAAATCCTTTCATCATTAAGTAGATATTAGGCTTTAAAAAGAGTATTTTAGGGCAGTGGTTAGCTTGATTAATAGATCTGGTCTCCAATGAGACTAGCTCTGAAGTTGAATCTCATACACACTGGACAGTGTCCTCAGGTTCAATGAATGAACCCAACTCCTCATTCCTCACTCCTCCCTTCACGTCCAAATATGGTCACTTCTGGCACCAAATATAGCGTTCAAATCCCAAACTCCTGTTTTCAAAATACAAGTCCACAAATCAACGGGCGACACCACGTTAGCTTCATCCATTTTATATACACTCTGGCTTAAATGTACGGGCGGTATTTCGAGTCTGTTATGATTTCCTCTAGTTTTGGGTTTCGTTGTCTGTGTTTGTATTTTTCCTTTGGTTCACTGTCCATGTCTCCCCTGTCCTGGTTGTTGTGGTTCACCTTTCTCACTCCTGTGCTCACCTGTGTCTTGTCAGTTAATCACTGCCCCACTAGTTATACTCCTCTCCTCTGTCTTGTCTTTGTTGGATCGTCTGTGTGGTTTCCCAGTATTTGCTCCCACTTTCCCACTCATGTGATCTCCTTGGCCTGCTCCCTGCACCGGTTTCCAGTTTGTCCTCCTGTTCTTCCCCATGTGGTTACTTTGGGTTTGTTTTTTGGTTCATTTTTGAATATGTTCCTCGTGGTTATTTTGAACAGTCTTTTTCCCCTGCCTGGTTTTTCAGCGCCCTTTGTTTAATTATATTTTTTTGAATAGAACTTAGTTTTTTGTTGCAAATCTGCATTTGGGTCCTCTTTTTCACCAGTCATAACAGAGTCAAAATATTCAACATGTTTTGCTTTATTTCTGGGCTGATTAAACAACACGTACTGCTTGTGTAGGTCAGTAGCTATATACCAGGGGTCTGCAACCCTGGTCCTAGAGAGCCGCAATCCTGCATGTTTTGATTCAAATAATCAGGATTGTTATCAGGCTTCTGCAGAGCTTGATGAGTTAATCATTTGAATCAGATGTGTTGGAAGAGGGACACATCTAAAACATGCAGGATAGCGGCCCTCAAGGTCTATGGCCACAACCTTAAAACTCTTGGCAGGTGAATTGAATAACATCAAATATTTCGCTGCAGAGGCACCTGTCAGTGGGCAGGAAATATTAACAGAACAGTGAACAGTCAGGTTATGTGTGGAAGAATCTGGATGAGTAATCACAGTATGACCAAAGGGCTAAAGTGTGATTGCTCAACAAGTGGCTCAGAGCACCTCGCTGTACACTTAGGTCTGAGTATGTAGTGGGTTTCTAAGAGCTTTTTCTCTGAAAACATCTGCCAGTGGCAACCAAAAACAAAATGTAAGAGCATTAAGACTGAAATAAAACAATCAAGTTGGTCAAACAGCAAAACAACAAACTAAAATTTGCTGTAAATTTAGGTGGTGATTCTTTGTAGAGTTATCACTATTATTTATTTATTCACTATATATTTTTGGCCTTTATTATTTTGATAGCGACAGTGGAGAGAGACAGGAAACAGGTAGAAGAGTCGGGGAACAATATGCAGTAAATGTCCATGGACTGCATTGGGACTATAGCCCCTGTTTGTGGGGCAGGCTGAGCTATCTGGACGCCCCTCTATCACTTATTTTAATGTATGATATCTTTTGTTGGACACTTGTTATTTTGGACCCTTAGTGTGATTTTAGACTTTAAATTAAAAAATAAATAACAAAAGAGGCAGATAACAACAGTGAAAATCAGGGCTTGTGTTGTTTTTATTCTTGGGTCACAGCCCAGAAAAGTCTACAACACAATGAATCACACTGGGTCACATTTTTGGCTGTTTCCTAACATTTAATTAAATTTTCAGCAGTGATTAAGTCCGGTCACTGTTTATGTGTACGGCTCGTTACCCTGAATGGGCACATTTAATCTGAGAATGAGAGACTCACAAACAGTCCTGTTCTAAACATAGAGAGGAATTTGGGTGATTGAGCGACGACTGGACCAAAAAACCAAAAGCAGCACAAGTCACTGTGTGTCAGGATGAAACATGTTTAGGATTTAATGTCTATTTGTCACAGGCCCTTTTCCTGAGAATCAGGGTTAAGTTTTCAAATCAAATCCTAATGTCCAACATCCAGATCAGGGTTGTGTAGTCCGAACACACTATGAGACATGTAAGTGTGAAAAATTAGATATATTACATGAACAAAACAAGAGGATTCAACAAGAGGAATATTTTGGGGCGTGGTTAGTTTGATTGACAGGTTTGGTCTCCAATCATTTACAGGTGGTTTGGAGGCTCATTCAGCAGTGAACTCAAGTCTCAAACACATTGGGCAGTGTCATCAGCCATAAACCCGACATGGCTAGCCAACAGGTGATGTCACATTAGCTTGGTCCATTTTTAAATACAGTCTACGACACTGGCCAAGCATATATCCCAATTACTTAGTTTAGTTTTTGGTTTTTTTTTTTTTTTTTTAACCATTTCACCAGTCAGTCCTTGATGGTTATTAGGTAATTATCAAAAAAACCTAACACACAAAACACTGAATATATTTAGGAAATTGTTCCTTGTTCAAGCACTACACTCCAAAAAAGCTCAGAAATCTGAATCTGTAAAGATCCAACCAATGTCGTGCTCTGAAGTGAGTCAGTGACTCCTATTAGGAGAAGGGGACATCAAGGGCCAATCAGATTTCAGCCTAGACCCCATAAGCTCTGCCCTTCTGGATCAACCCATGCCTTGACTGTTCAATAAAATTTATGAAAACAAACAATGATCAAATGAAAAATGTTGTGGATTGGACCAGTCACACCCATTAATGCCAACAACACAAGGACAGGATGCTGATGAGGATGCTGCTCTCACCTGCTCACTGTGGCTGCTTACTGCTGTATATTACCTCCTTGTAATATGTAAATCTGATCCGCTCCAGGGGAAAGTACCGAGAGTACTTGTTTCTGGCTTCTGTGTTGACTTGGTTATGAAGAAAAATGTGGTGACACACCGTGATCTCCTTGGAGGTGATCTGTGTTTATTCTGCTGCTGATGATAGACGATGAGGAAAAACAAACTGCCCACTGCAGCTCCTACACAAACACAGCAGGTCTGGAGGTCCTGACAATCAAATAAGAGAAGTGTCTAGCAGAACAGAGTTTGTGTAATTACAAAAAAAGCTGTCAATAACTTAGTCAACCTACCTTCGATGACAAGATTTGATGACAAACTGAGTCTCCATGTGCAGTCTTTACTTTGTCTGTTCCCCAGTGTTATTATTAGTTTATTTAACCTCAGTAAAAACTGGAAAGCACTCAGAGAGCACAAATCTTCACCAAGGTATAATCCAGCTGCTGCCCTCTTGTGGTGAATAGCAACACTGTCATGTTAAACCATTTGCCCATTATGACAGAAAATAATTTTGGGGATTTGGAATTTTTTTTGGACAGGATGCTGTCCTCTGATGTTTGCCTAAAATGTAATCATTTGTTCCTTGTGCAATAACACAGACTGTACATAGAAATGATGACGCAATCACGGCTCAAAAATCTAATGTGGAGGAGCAAAAAAGTGCAGTGCTTTCAATGGCCACCAGATGCTGACTCCAAAATCCTCTGGCTGTGATTAACTTCAGTTCAAAAATTTCCATTTTCAATCAAAAAATACTCACTCAATATATTTTATTCTGATGTCATTAGTTAAAATCAACTCTTCTTATCAGTGATCTGGTGGTTTATCTGGAAAAAATCATAATTAAGTAGATATTGGGTACTAGAAAGGTGAATATTTAGGGGCGTGGTTAGTTTGATTGACAGATCCGGCCTACAATGAGATGAGATGAGACAGTTTCCTGAGGTTCAAGGGTCTGACCCACCTCCACACTCCTCCCTTCTTATCCAAATATGGTCATTTCTGGTTTCAAACAACTGGCACTGTAACGTTCATCCACGTAGGTTCATCCATCCTATACACAGTCTAAGGGTAATACCCAGTTAAGACAAAAAAAAAAGAGCTCAGCTTACAGGGTTTTGGACATGAACAGTTTTTATTCCACCACCAGTTCAGAAAACCACTTGCTGCTTTATTCGCTAACTTCATGAACAATTATTTACAGTGTGCAAAGTTTTTCATGATGGGAACACAAAGTGATCACAGTGGTTTAGCTGTAAATTATCAGTCATGACACAACCTTCAGAATGACACAAACTGGTGAACAAAATGAAGAAACTAGTTTTAATATAAATTGCTTTGCTGTGAAATTGCTGTGACTCCTGATGTTGAGGTGACTTCTGCATGCACTTACTGACATAGTGACACCTGGGGGAGTAAAAATTCATGTATGCGTCTTCAAGAGACTGACGCATTTACACTTCAACATCTCTCAAAGAGTCACACGTCATTCTGTCTCCCATGCTTCTTAGACTTTGAACTTTTCTGCTAATGGGACTGAAGGGGGCTAAACCGGGTCTGAGATCAGATCAGTTCACACCACAGGGAGTGCAGCAGGTCTCCAGGTGAGTTTTCATCTGTTTTTTGGGTTTGTTTTTTTTTTTGATCAGTTTGTCTGAATCTCTGGTCGTCTTTATGTAACTGCACAGCTTTGTGTTGTTGCCATGGTGTTGATATCTAACACTCTGCTGCAGCGCCTACATGATTTAGGTGGCACAGTCACATCTGAATCAAACGCACACACACACACACACACACACACACACACTGAATAACTGCTGTGTGTGTGCGTTAAAGTGAAGGAGGAAAGACAGAAAACAGTATTTATTAATATTTGCCACCTGCATGTTCGCTTAGGTATATGTATACATAACAAACACAAATACATATATAAGAACATTACAGTTTAATTTTATGTAACATTCAATGTTGTTTTTTCATATTTAAATATTGCTTTAGTCATACTGTACAAAATATATACATCAAATACATAATACTGAACTTTAAAGCCTGCTGTATTTAGTATGTGAAGCTGTAGAAACCAGTGTTGAAGCTTGTTGTTCTAGTCAGGTCAGTTTTGAAAATACATTGAGTTTTAGCAGGAATACTAAAATACAAACAGCTCTGCTTCAGATTTACTGTAATAAAATGTCCAGCAAACAGCTGAAAAAGACAAGTTTTTGCACTGATCTCAGACACTGATAAGTAAAAATGTTGCTGGTGGGTGACGAGCTTTGTGCAGTTTTATTGGATTGCGTTGCCATGGAAACATCTTGGGTCCAGCTGTTGACAACAAACATTCATAAACAACATTTATGACGTTCATAAAGTTGATGCCTCTGTTTGAAACAGTGAGCTGGTTTATAGAACATGAACCCCATCACACTATGTTTCAGAGTGTTCATTTCATAACTGGATTTTACTTAATACACACAAACGATCATCAATCCCATCCAGTCCAATCCAATTTATTTGTAAAGCTATCTAAAACAATCACAGTGGACCAAAGTGCTCTACAGAAGAATAAATAATAACAAATAAAAAGAATGAAATACAAGAATAGATTAAAAGACATTAAACAGCGGTACAATTAAAATAATAGAAATAAAACAGGCAATAGTTCGAGCAGGAGTTGAACTTTATTTGTACAAGATTCAAGTTTTTGTATTTTGCTTTTATTTTGACGCTGTGATGTTCAGGCCCAATAATTCCTCCAGTGTTTTTTATTTTGAATCAAGCTGGTAAGTGATGTTTTGGTCACCCTCATCGTCAAATGTAAAACTCTCAGTTCTTTTCTGTAGAGAAAATTCTTTTCTTTTTTTAAAAAAGTTTTTAATTTAATGTTCCCTTAGTGGCTGTAGCATTTGTTACACAAATACAACAGACAGTATGTCATAAAAACATTGTGCCCTGCAGCACTGAATGTTACATGACTCAGAGTTGGAGCAGTTTATTTATTTATTTCATTTATGGCATAGTTTGTCTTTATTCAACACTTCTGTATCAATCTTGAATGCATTCAGAAATGATGCTGTATAATTTGCAGAAATTGTGACACAATTCGAAGGAGGACCTCAGGCCACACATGACTGCAAATACATATACATCAATAATAACACAATGAAGAACAAGACTCGTTTCCAGCAACAGTGTCTGAGGATCACAGGTGTTGGAGCATTTCTCCTCTAAACCAACCAAAATATGATTTCTTTTAAAGTGTTGGTTGTAGCATAAACCTGTGTTTCCAAACCCTGGTCCTCAGGGAGGTGACGATCAGCTCATCATCAAGCTCTGGAGAAGCCAGATAACGATCCTGATCACTTGAATCAGTTGTGTTGGGAGAGGGAAACATCTAAAACATGCAGGATAGTGTTCCCCGAGGACCAGGGTTGGGAAACACTGGCATAAACCAAAAGTATTGCCATATTATCCAGGAGCTATAGTAGCTCCCACTGGTCTTAATGAAGCCTGGTCCTAACTCCTGAGATGTTCACCTACATGTGGTCTCTGTGATATTTCATGTGTGACTGCCTATGTGTAACTCTCGGTATAATGTTTTATTTTTATTTCTGATTTCCAGTAATGTAGGGTGAGAGAGAAAACAGGTGATGAAGGATCGTTTTGACTTTGTTTGGAAAACAAGTAAAGAAAAGTGAGAAGACCTCCAGAGCAGCACAAAGAAAGATGTTTCTTAGAAAGAAATCCATCAAGCAGACAGGTTCCTCCCTGGGAATGTAAATACATTGCAATATAGCAATATTAACTTTATTTATATCGCACTTTGCAAAACAAGATTACAATGCGCTTTACACAACAAAATAACACAGAAAAAATATTCAAATGAAGACATAAAACCAAGTAATTTGAGCAACAGCTGGTTGTTAGTATAACATTTTTGTGAACTGTGAAGGTGAGAATTTGACTCATCAGAATTCATTATAATGGACATGACAGTGTCAGCACCATGGATAGCGTCAGATTCTTTCACTCTCTCTCCTCCTTCGCTCCATGACGCTCTCCAGGCTTCACATGGTGCTGACACACAGCCTGGACTTGGACTTTGTGCCTGCTCCTGACTACACATCAGATTGATACCTGGTCTTGTTGGAAGATGACATAAGTATGGATAGTGACACTGGTGTAACATTTAGGTCAGTGTTATGATGCCAAGTTATGACCGACTTAGCTTAAAACCACGTGTACATCTTGCTGGTCTGACTGATTGCTCTCCAAGAGCACTTCAGAACAGGACTGACCTTCTTCATGAGTTTGCTGAGTGTCTGTCTGACTGCTGAGGAGCCAGTGCTAACACAAAGTCATAAAAGAGTTTAATACAGAGCGGTGTCTGTGCTTTCAGTCCAGTCTGGTTGTCTGTTATGTTACTGAACATCCTCTGTTTCCACTATCTGACTCTTTCTATTGTGATTGAGGGACAGAAAATATTCAGTTTCTTGAGTTGTTCAGTTTGGATATTTGTGTTTTGGTTGATTTCAGGCACAGAGACGACTTATAATGTGTCAAACTTTCTCATCACTTAGTCACTGGCATCTCATTTCATCCCCTGCACAAAACAAATAAACCATCTTGTCTGGATCCTTGTTATCAGCAGACAAACCAGGAACCAGAACAGATTGTTGTTCCTTTGACGTCAGTAAATGAAGTCAGCTGACATTATTACCGAGTAATTAGACCGGTGTGGTCATTAAGCAATATATGAACACACGCTTTAAATCCCAGAGACACACAAACGCATACAGTAACAACACTCAGTTCACTGAACTTGGTCTTATCTGCAGCCCAGGACCTGTTTTCACTACAGAGCAGCTTCCATCTGAACATGTTTGCTAATTAATGCACTCTGCTCTCGTTCCCACCAACCCCTCAAATGTGGGGACTGTGTAATTAGAAACTACCATCTGTGTTGAAGTGGAGTTCAGTCCCGAGGTCACCCGTACATGAATCCATAGATTTTAACATGATGATCAACAAACCGCAGATTGCTTCGTGCTGTAGTCTTACAGTGCTAGCTTGGGAGACTCTCCAGGGACAGCTGTGACGTGCAACATAAGGCTGCTGTTATCAAGCTAGTCTGCTAGCATGTATAATCCTAGTTGATAGTTATAAAAAAAATGTAGCACTGTTGACAAAGCAATAAGATTAAATATATGGAATATTCAAAATTTATAATGTAATCCTTGGTGGCTGAACATTTGCTCAGCTTGATAAGGATAGTTTGTGCTGTCCTCTGTTAATGGACTGAAAGCTTCGGCATTTTATGTGGATTAACCTGAAAAAACCTGAACAAAACTTTTAATTACAGAGACATAAAATTTTGCAACTCCACCAAGGACATCAATATCACTGCTCTCTCCCTGATCAATCTAAATTAAAAAGGAGGCAGGATGTATGATATCAACGCTGTCAGTGGAGAAGCAAAAAAAAAAAAAAAAAGCCTGGCTGTCACTGACAATGCCATGGCACCACCTTTTCGACTGTTTGAGTGAACTTTTTTGAACTACAGAGAAGAACTATGCGGAAGTGCTACAAGGTGGTTTTTGTAACCTAGCAACAATAAGCGCTTGAGAGAAACAGTATGAAAATGAAGTCAAGGACACTTCCAGTGCACAAACAGCAGCCTGTGGACACAGGCTCTAAGGGCTGGGGCTTTAGCTCAGCCAGAGATTCGACAATCACACCAAAAGAGCAACAACAAGTGAAAAGATTTTGTGAGCGCATAAGTGGCTGTATCTCAACCACACAGATTCATACAACTAGATGAAGTGTTGCTGTCTGTTGCATTTGTACAAACTGTAGGCAGCTACAGTATATTACAGATGGAGATGGAGAGGTTGTGACACCTCAACAGCAGGTGCCTATGGTTCAAACAACACACAGCACCATCAACAATAAACAAGATCAGAAATATTGTGGAAGTCCCAGAAAGTTCTCTCCTTCTTGGTTTTATCCTGGTACAGACTCAAAGATGTGAAATTTCACTTTGCATTCGGTGTGATCACAGCTTTATAGGTTTTAGGGACTTTCAGGATTTTCTTCAGACAAAATGCAATAATTTGTTCCATGATAATAACAATAACAATTGTAGTTTTGCTGTAATGTTCTGTAATGTGTTTCTAATGTGTTGATGCAGATAATAATGCAGATTCCCACAGCAGAAACAAAACATTATACATGTGACAACAAAGACTGAGCTGATGTACTGGCATTTTTTACCCATGTGACAAAAAGGTAACTCCTGCAATGTGCACATATTGATTTATTCATGATAAACAGCTGACTTCCTCAGGCTTTTGTGTGGTCCTATGAACCCAGACACAGCAAACATTTACCTGTACCTGCCCAGCAGCTGCTCTGAGCAGTTATTAGATTATAGTCCTGTAGTGGGTTGGGTTCAGAATGAGCTTAAAGATAATAGCACGTTTTGTGAGTGTTGGTTTGTGAACAGGTTAGCAGTCTGGGTTCATACAGGAGTTGGGCCAAGAGACAAACTTGCTTGAATGTTTTCACTTGGTATTAGTTTGCAATTTATAGTTAACTGTTTAGACTGACCATACAGGGCTCTGGCTATTTCCTGGTATCAAGCTAGACCCCGTGTATATCAGACTGAAACAAGAAGAAAAGGTTTGTTTGTTCATTTTCCCGTCTAGCCTCCATAGCTCCAGTGTGTAGTTACATTTTTGAAGAGGTGTGTGTCGGCTCTGTGGAGGCGGTGGCGTAGCTGCAGAGGCTCCTGGGATCTGCTTCTGTGCTGCTACCTCCTAATGCACAAGTTTAAATCCAGCTCTGCACTCAGACTGACGCTGTTTGAATTTGTACTTTGGAAAAAAAAAGTGAAGAACCAAGAAAACATCCTGAACAGCTGAACTGATTCTGCAGAGAAACAGACTGTATGAGTGTGCGTGTGTGTTTGTGTGTGTGTATGTGTGTGCTGTGCTTACACTGTGTGGGTTGTTAGCTGTGTGCGTGTGTCACTGACTGCGTGGGTTGAATGTCAAATGAATACATCTCATTGACATGTACAAAGTGCTATTTCTTCTACTGTTGTGATATATGAACTGTACTACATGGTCATAGTGTGACGCTGTGTGTGTGTGTCTGTATGTGTGTGTGTGGGAGCTGAGGTTGTGCTGTTGTTTGAAGTGAGCGATGGGGTGCAGCGCTGCAGCTGCTGTTTGCATGCTAATGCTGCGGCAGAGCTGGAGGACGTGGGAGAGGAGGGGAAAAGGCCAGAGCCCGCCCACACACACACACACACACACACACACACACACATACAAACACACATACACAAAATCACAACCTGCCATTTCACACCTCTCCTGGTGGAGAATCAGAACAGGCTGGATGTGTTGATGTGTTGC
>OOFC01029471.1:0-11938 GCA_900323345.1 Pseudochromis fuscus | reverse complement strand
AGATACATTAAATGTCATATCATAGACTGTATAAAAAAATGAAGTCTAGTCTCATACATATTGGACAGTGTCCTCAGGTTCAAGGGTGAGACCCGCCTCCTCACTCCTCCCTTCATATCCAAATATGGTCACTTCTGCCTCCAAACAACCAACATGGCGACATTCAAAGGCTGTCACCTTAGCTTCATGCAGTCTACACACAGTCTGATGGAGGTGAGTGCAGCAGTGTCACCTGACAGGCGAGGGCCCACAGCACCGGTCGACCGATGAAGATGGCCTTCGCTCCCAGAGCCAAAGCCTTCAGGACGTCTGTCCCCCGTCTCACTCCTCCGTCCAAGTAGACATCACAGCGACCCTGCACCGCGCTCACCACCTCCTCCAACACATCCAGCTGCACACACACACACACACACACATATTACAGTGGTTTACTCAAATCACATTTTGTTAGCTTTACTGCTTCAGCTCCAGTGTGGTGATCTCTCTTAAATGAAGCCTGGAGCAGGAACACTGATCACCATCAGAGGGGCTAAGACCAGGTTCAGGTCAATGTGAGTGAGGCTGTGGTCATTAAATCCTATGCTAATATCCTCATGTAATAACATCTCACTGTGAAAATGATCTCCTGTCCTGAAGATTATTTTATATGTATGTTTCTTAAAAGCCGGAAAAGTTTCTGTGGTTATAATATACAGTTGATTCTTCATTGTGTTGTTTTTAATAGAGTCAGAGGTTGATCAATTTGGCCTGTTATTGAATCCTAGAAAGTTTTCTTCGTGAGATCAATAGCCTAGAACCTAAAGAGTTAAGAGTGAAATTAAGACAAAATATTTGAAATCTATTCTGATGCCACAGTATGATATTGTTGTATAAGAAGCTCAGGAAGACGCACACATGTTTTGTTACTGGTACAGTGTGTGTAACGCTCTCAGAGACACATGGATAGATTTTGTTTTCTCAAAGTGCACACAGACCGTGGCAGGAACCCCATCCAGCTGTCGAGCTCCGTGATTGGACACCAGGATGCCATCAACGCCATAGTTCAGAGCCTGGACAGCATCTTCAGCTGATACAAAAACACACACACACACACACACACACACACACACACACACACAAAGTAAAAATGTCATTTAAGTTGCAAAACATCCAGATAATGGAGAATCAACCGAGTCCAGCCTGGAAACTTTAGGGGAGGGGTGAATGTGTAACACAACAACAGTCATGGTTATGAACATGACTTTGTGTGTGTGTGTGTGTGTGTGTGTACCATTGAGAACTCCTTTCACAACTACAGGAAGCTGTGTGTGTTTTTTCAGCCAGGTGATGTCGTCCCAGCAGAGAGTCGGGTCGATTGCTTTTGCAACGTAAACGGCCAAACCACTGTCGTTGCCGTAGTCTCCCTCTGAGAAAGCCAAGGTGGCTGTGGAGAAGTTGGACATGCTGGAGAGAGACACACACACACACACACACACACACACAGAGTGAACAGATTGGGAGGCCACCTTTCTATCTGTGGCTAAAAGTCATCTCAGGCCCTCTGGGTTTACTTCCTACCTCAGGTGTGGGGGCATTTTAAAGTGGTTGCGCACGTCATCCAGTCTCTTCCCCAAGTACGGTGTATCCACGGTAACAAAGATGGCCTTATAGCCCGCCTCCTCTGCCCGGCGCACCAATGACAGCGTGAGCTCCCTGTCCTTATAAATGTAGAGCTGCAGCCACATGACGCCGTCACCACCCGGCGAGGCTGTCATTGATGACATCACCTCTTCTATGGTGGAGGTGGCCCAGGAGCTCAGCATCATGCCTGTTCCCACTGTGCTGCATGCTGGGAAGACACACGAGAATTTAAAATGTTAAAACGCACAAAAACATGAGTAAAATTACAAACATGGACTAAAGTTGCATGTCTAACAGAAAATAGCATTAAACACCTGTAACTGTGAATAAACTAACAACTTACATTAAATATTATAATTTCACAAGTAACATTTTTTGTATGTCTAATATGTTTAAACCTAATCAAACTGTACCTGTGCATAAAAAATCAATTTGAGACAGAAATTGTCAAATTACTTTTAAACTTTAAAATATTTTTAATTTACGTTAGACTTTTAAATTTAAGCTTAATAATAATAACAATAATAATAATGATAAATGTGTTTTAAAAGTTTGATAAATCAAAGCGGCAAATTGAAGCATTGGTTCTGTGATTTTCCATAGATTTGTCGACAGATATCATGTATAATGATGCACTTTTTTAATGCATCAAAAACATTAAATACATGTGCAAATATCATCTTTTTTATTTTATTTTTAAAAGATGGTTATTTTTGTTATTTTACAGTATTTTTTTCAAGCCTCAATTGTTTTTGTCCATGCTTTTGTTTCACAGTGTACTAACTGGAATAAACCTCTGACCCTCAACTTCAGGTCTGTTCAGTTTTCTCATAGATAAGTTGAGTCAAACCTGTGATTAGTTTGCAAATCTTCCTGTAAGTGATGTACAATCCAGCATTGTCCTGTAAATTTCAGACGTTGTTCAGCTCATCAAGAAAACAAATAAATTAAAAAAGATGTGGTCACTGAATCTAATGCAACATGACTTCTGCTGAAGTGACTGACAGCAGGGTTTGGACCAAAGTGGATTCAGGTTTGTTACTGTTCCCAAAACATGAGTCAAACGTCTCCTGAAAGAAATTTAATGCAATCAGGTCAAAGTGGATCTTTTCATGTTTTGTGTGTGTGTTTGTTTCTTGAATTGTTCACAGAAACTGACACAGCAACAGGGTCTCAAAAAGCCCAAGGTGGAAATGTAAAAAACTGCAATACATCCAATGGCCACTAGAGGCTGGCTTCAAATAACTTACATTCAAAAATGGCCATTTGCAATCCTGAAATATCCAGTCAATACTTTTCACCACAAGTCATTCTGATGTCATGGTGGAACATCTGAAAATCATTTATCATAAAGTAGATATTAGGCTTCAAAAGAGGAGGATTTAGGGGTGTGGTTAGTTTGATTGACAGGTCTGGTCTCCAGTGAGAACTGCACTGAACTCCAGCCTCATACACATTGGGCAGCAAGGGTCAGACCCGCCTCCTCACTCCTCCCTTCATATCCAAATATGGTCACTTCTGATGTTCAAATTCTGATCTCCTGGCTTCAGGACAGAAACCAGCTGGTGACATCACCTTAGCTTCAGCCTGTGTGTTTGTTTACCTCTGGCTGTAGCAGTCTCTCCCTCAGGATGAGCCATCCTCTGCATCGCTGTGGCTGCCACACAGAGCGGCATGCTGAGCTTCTGGCCCAGCACAGAGACAGAGAGGTCCACTGTGGACACGTCCCTCAGCACCCGAGGGATAAGACACCACCTACACACACACGACACATTTTAAAACAAATGTAAATGCTGCATCATAGTGTTTCTCTTCTCTCTCAAACTCTCACATTGTCAGCAGGTGGTGATTATGGACATGAATTCATCAACAGAGAATTAATTACCACTTGGCAATCATCAATGTTCATTTTTTTCCTCACAGAAATCTTATGGATCTCAGAAGAAAAACAAACAAACCAGTAAAATTAAACCCTGAAGCAGAAGCTAAACTCACCACAGTCTCTGATTGGTCCGTTTTTAATAAAGTAATAAATCTGACTTGTCAAAACTTCCTGGAACATCTTGTTTAACACATCCAGATATATGCATGGCTGTGGTCACTGCTCACAGCAATAAAAAAAGCTATCTGTGGAAAAAGGGACAGTGAGTAATCACACTCCCACCAGAACATTGAGACATGGAGGCAACACAATCTGAGATCAGCCTGTGTTCACACATGTGCAGCACCAAAATAGAAGAGCTGGTTTGACATGTACACTGCAGGCTGTGATTGGTGATTGGCCTCCTGCTGTAACACTGTGTGTGTGTGTGTGTGTGTGTGTGTTTTGTACCTGTTAAACGCAGCCACATTGTCAGCCAGTGTGTGCTGCTCATCAGCTCCTGAGCGGTAGTAGTCGTACACGGCTTTAGGGAGAACTTTCCTGGCTCCCTCCTCGAAGTCAGAGACACACACCCGCTGCTGAGACATGGCGGTCCACTCAGGCCGTTGGTTGGGACTCTGACACCCGGTGCAGGGCGAGCTGGGGTAAGCAGAGCTGCTGTAATCATTAACCCACCGTCGGGCCTCGCCAGCCCCCTGAGCCTCTTCCTCCGTTTCATGGTTTCTGATGCTGCTCTGCTCAGTTTACACAAGATAAAGACGGTGGTTATGACTCTGCACCACCTGGGCCTTCATATCCTGTGTGTTTACACTGTTGCTGTGTGAACTTTGAATCCTCGAGCTGAAGAGTCTTCATTAAAGCCCAGATGAATCGTTCAACAAAGCAGACGACATGCAGCGGAAAGCGCTATTTAATGTTTAACTCGTGACAGAAAGCTCAGAGTCAACTCCAGCTGTTGATCAGTAATCTGATCAGATATCCTACTGATCAAATCTTAGAGGAGTAGAAAACCAATAATCAAAATACAGTTTGAAGGATAGATTATGACATAAAATAACAATTCATGGGCATGTTTAAAAATAAAGAATCAGAACCCCCCCCATCATGGAGGACTTCACGGAGGCTGCCATTTTAAATGAGCCCATATGATGTCAGAGCATTTCAACCAATCAGAAAATTGGAGCATTTTCTGATTGGTTGAAATGACTTCATATGGGCTAAGTGTGTGGAAGCTACACACTGTGGGTTAGACTGCAGCATGGCAGCCTAGTAGCGGCATTAGGCTATCATACAAAAACACTCAACTGTTTCATGAATGATCAAATATTCCTACATGGTTTTATCAACCTATGTGTGTTTTCTGTTCTTTTAAAAATCAGATTATATCATGTAGCTCAGGCCGGATTTTAAAATTGTTCAAATACAATTTCTACAATATTGTATAAATACATTTATTTATATTTTGTACTTCACTGTTATCATGAGGAAGTGGGTAAAGATGAGATGCAGTGTTGTTATTGTATGAATACAGTCACATTTCCCTTAGTGACCGTCTGACCAGCAGCAATAAACAAGGTGAAAGTGGAAAAACACAACTATAAAAAAAAGACATCAGGTTTAAAGGTATTTAAATGTTTGTGCTCCACTGGGATATGTCGTCCCATTTATAGCTCTGCTCATCTGGATTCGCTCATATTGAAAAGTTTGTTTCTAGACTGTTTATAGAGTGGATGAAGTGAAAGAGACGTCACCTGTTGGTTTGTGGAGCCACATTTTGAAGCCAGGAGTTTAGTGTTTGAATGTCATCATGTTGGATATTTTGAGCCAGAAGTGACCATATTTGGATATGAAGGGAGGAGTGAGGCAGGTCTGACCCTTGAACCTGAGGACACTGTCCAATGTGTATGAGACTCAACTTCAGTGTCTCTTTGTATATGTACTAAATGATGGAATGATTTTCAGATGGACCACCCAATCACAGAGGAGAAGAGTTAACTTTAGCTAATGACATCAGAATTACTTGAAATGTATCACTAAATATGTTATGATTGAAAATGACCATTTTTGAATTGAAGTCCATTGAGTTTTTGGAGCCAGCATCTAGTGGCTGTCGGTAGTATTGCACTTTTTTTACACCTCTGCATTGGCTTCACTTTTGAGAACCCGTTGCTTTGTCCATTTTTACAAATGGTCTATGAATATTACATGACAGACGCTCTCTCAGACCACAGTCACTTCTACCATTTTCTTTTTGGCCAAAAGGAGTTTTTCTATAACTAAAATATTGACTAATACTAATAATGTTAATATCGACTTAACAGGATTTTAAGGGAAATCATTTATGTGTGTTAGTCTGTTTGCGGTTAAAGCTTTCCTGTTTGACCTCATCGTCACTGCTTCAGATTCCACCTAATTGAAAACAACATTCAATTTAACAACACTCCTCCTGTAGTAGTAGAAGAAAGTAAATGACCAGACAACCACAGTGAATGTCAGTAATTTTGTCATTGATGAGCTCTAATTGGACATAAGCACCATTAACATCTAACTTCCATGTGTTGTCACGGGTTGCCATGGTGAATCATCATATCAGAGCCCTATTGATGATGGCTTTCATGCATGTGCTGAAATCAAGGTGAACACTGAACCAACACAGATCAGTGATGCTGGAATTAAAAACTGTTTCCAACTCAAGGTTCAGGGTCAGACAGTTCAACCTGTTTCTGTGATCTGGGCTGAAATGATCATATTTTATTACCTGCTCCCTCACAGTCGTCTCACCTCTGCTGCAGTCACCTCCTGCTCTAACACAGCTTTCTTCTTCTTGGCTTTCATTTCTGCCTCCCTGATAATCCCTTCAGTCTCTTAAATGCACTGCGACACACTCTGTAGCTGAGCCTGAAATTGACAATGATACTCATATAAGCAAAATCCTAATTTATCTCCAAATGATCATCTTTAAATAAAACACTGAACGCTTCTCAGTTCCATGTTTATTTGGCATCCAACAAAATCCAATAAAAGCTTTAAGAATTAACATGTTTGACTTTCACCAAAAACAATTTCTCCCAATAAAAATGTAAAACTAGAAGGTCAAGATTGATAAAATGCAAGCGTTAGGGCCGGGGGAGTGTGTGAATGCATATGATGCAAGCAACAGCTTCTGACAGGCAGGTCAAAAAAAGGCAGAGATCTACTCCTACAGATAGTCTAAGAAGCACAACACAGACTTAAAGATCCACACGCAAGAAAAACAATCAAATAGAGATTACTCCCTCGTCTAAGTGACGTCAACCTTGTCCGTTCTACGCTCTGCTGCGAGCCGTCCAAAACTACTTCACATGACAGGATGTTTCAGTTTAATCCACGAAAACACAAAGAACCTTCCTGAGAAAACAACTCCACTTAACAATCTTTAATTCAACAACACTTCTGTCAGCGTCTGTAAATCAATCTGAGCGGTCTGATCATCGGTTCCCACTCTCGTCTGTAGCTTCAGGTGGACGTCCGTGTCGCTCTGTCAGGAATCCTGCTGAACCTCCATCGTTCCTGCCCAACCGCGTCGCCCGCTGGCCGATCAGAATCCCAACGCCGCTGAGGAAAAAGATTAGAGAAGAAAACAAATGTGGCCGAGTAAACGCCCCCATCCAATCTGAGCGCCAGCCCCGGTAAAAGTCCCGCCCACAGCTGTGTCAGCTGTGCGCTTCAGAAGGAAACGGCTCACTTCCTGCTTGGTCCCGCCCTCAGGTGGAGTGTGACGGGCAGGACAGGACTGCAGTGGTGTTTATGGGTACAACTTAATAGTGAGCGATGCAGGTGAGGGGGGAAGGGATTTCCAAGTGGAGGGTAGAGGAGGCCTTTTTGCCCCTCCTTCCCCCCTCCCCCTTCCGGCGCTGCGTTGCCCACTCAAACCCTGAAAAAGGAAGGCGGGTCTGCAGGCCCACTAAGCGTTGTGTGTTAGCCCGATCGCCGATGGTTGGGGGGAGTGTGGTTGCAGCGATGCCACGAGGTCGCTGCCCCAGTTCGGGTGCCCAGGAGTTTGGGAGGGCAGACTAAGCGTCCGCTTCCCGTGTCCTCCCCCTTAGTGTGGCCCGGTGCTGCTGTTCCGACACCCCAGACCCGCTGGACTCTGGTGGATCTCCAAGCCTTCGCTGGACCAAAGACATGAAGCGGCGTAGTGTTCACACCCAGGCAGTCCAGCCCTCGTACAGCTGGGCCAGGTTGTCCATGTTGGTCGCCTCCTTGATGACAAAGTCCACCTGGGACAAAAACAGCAGCAACAACAGTTCATCAAAAAATACATCTTTGATTCAACTGATATCAGCTGCTACTGATACAAGAAGTACACTGACATCAGCCGGCCCATTTACTTGTTGCTTTCAACAGAGATAGGAAGGAAGGAAGACGTCTCACTCTGTTGAAAACTGAGTGAGACTGTAAATAGAAATGGATGCATTGACTGGGTCTGATGGTTTAGTGGTGTGGTTATTTTAATTAACAGGTCTGGTCTCCAATAGAACAGTGGTAACAGTCTTGGAAATATGACAATTTTTCCATACACTGGTTTCCACTTTTCCACTTTACAACTGGAAAAACACATCTGCAGAAAACAGTCGACAATTAAATTTGCCTGCAACTATTTTTATTATTGATATTTCATTATTGCACACACCCTTGGATAAATGTAAACCATCAGCGTTAACACAGGCATCATATCCAAAATGAAACAAAGATGTCCCTGCACCTACATGTGGCTTGCAATACTGCTGTGTTTAAAAGATTTGTCAATAACTCAGATTTTTTAACAAGTGCTGTGAAATGTGGAGGTGGTGATGATGTGCTGAAAGCATACTGGGAAGGAATAATAATAATAATTATAATTAGTGTTTGGTTAAACATAATTACTTAAAACATTAGGAAATGATAATTCAAATATAACACAGAATACACTGTTGAATGTTTTATTGCAGGAGGAATGTTCCTGATGGTAAACACCGCTGCTCCATTTGTTCAAGCTTGGATGGACAGGATGGTTGCGTTTAAAAACACAGGTTAAGCTGTGTGTTACCTGCTCTGTGACGCTCATCCTCCTGTTGGGGTCGATGTCTCTGCCCTCCAGCTTGGCTTTCACTCTCTTCCACACACTGACTGCGTACGAGTTCCTCTCCTGGACGGCTGCAACACAGCAAGCAGCAGATCAGAGGAGTGAGGTTGAGGTGGGACTTAACTGGGGGGGGGTGAAGCGGTCTTCAAACCACAGAGCAAAGAGCAGACAGTAAAGAGAGAAGATCAGTACCTCGCCCTGTTTTGGGGTCCCGTACGGCCCTCTTAGGACTCGGGTTGAGACCTTTGCTGTTCATCAGCAGTGTGCTGGGCGGGGTGTCGGTCGGGGTTCCCAGGTTACGCGGCAGAGCCTTGCGTGCGTTCTGGGACATGGAGTCCGGCTGCGTCTTCACCCCACTGCACCTAACAGCTGAACCCACACCACACACACCCACAGTGTCACAAAACTGCAAACAGGCAACACATCTAATATATCTGTAGTTTATTTATACCCTAGGACGACATGAGACATGAATGGATTTCATCTGTATGTATATTATCATGACATCAAATCATATCTATTACTGTTACACAGTGTCCGTCCCACACCTGCTGCGAAGCTGGTCTGTGCTGCAGAGACAGGACTTGAACATTCACCCTCTCTGTCTGTCACCAGGGGGGAGGCGAAGCCCACCAGGCCGTTATAAACACTGTTGTAACACACAAACACAGACACACAGGTTAATATGAGGCTCATACCATGAAAACCATGAACAGAGATGTACATGTATGTGAGGGTGAGCACCTCTGGCTCTGGGAGTGCAGCTCCTTCAGGGTGCCAGGAATCTCCTCCAGCAGTTCCAGCTGCTCCTGGTTGCGAGGCTGCCCGCTGGCCTGAACCACAGTGAACAGGACCAGCTGGATGTTGTCCTGCCAGGCTTTGTACTCCAACAGAAAGTGACGCACGCTGCCCTCATATGCCACCTCTTCACCATCCGCCAGCGCCGCCTCTTCATCCTGTGGGAAACAGTTATTGGAGACAATGACTGTGGGCTCAGCTTTTTAAAACAAAGCCCTGTAACACACAGCTTCCTGAGACAGACTCAGAAACATTTCAGTGGTTGCACACTTGAGTTAGATGTTTTTGTGAATGGATGCAGTTTACTTGGGCCCTAACTGTACCTTCGCCATGGCTCTCAGCAGGTGCTTGACATCAGCCAGCTGGCGGTTGTGGTTGGACAGAGTGGTTTTGATGGAGTCGACCAGCAGCTGCAGCGTCTCCCCACAGGACTCCAGCTGCTGCTCCCGCTCCTCCTGAGTCCTGCGCTCCATGCTCAGCTCCTCCTCCAGCTGCCTCTGGGCACAGCTCAGCCAATCAGCACTGCCTATGGGCAGGTCTGGCACCGGACTCTGTGATAAAAACAAAGAACTTAAAGCACCCTCTGTTTTTATTTATTTATCTGTAGTTGGACTCTGCAATAATTTATTGATTTGTTTGTCTTCGGATACAACCGAACTGAAAAACTAAACAGTTACAAAATCCTTAGTGTGTTACAGAGGTTTCGCTGCAGCTCCCAGGAATGTAGACAGTGTTGAGGTCAGAGGTCAAACCCACCAGCCTGTGCAGCAGCTGCAGCTCCAGCGGGGACACCGTGCTGCTGAACTGGGCAGCGTACGAACAGGTTTGCTGGCAGCGCTTCAGCAGCTCAAACAAAGCGGCGTCCATGTTGAGAGCCTCGGGGGATCGGGTCCGAAGGCCTTCGAAGTTCAGGATGGTGGAGCACAAGAAGGTGACCTGGGAAAAGACAGCAAGAAAACATGTTGTTCTTCCAATCTTGTTATCTACGAAGTGCTGACACGAGGAAACGGGACTAAACTGGTACTGAAAACAATATGCTCCTGAACAAGTGGTATCGATGTAACGTTAATTCATTATAATATGTCGCCTTTATTGTTATCACCAAATCATGGGCAGCAGTACCAATACGAGTATCAATAAGCATCAGTTTCAGCAGCACTGATGGTGAGGGTCCACAGGAACAGAGCCGCTGTTACCTGGCTGGTGCGCTGGTTGTCTCTGGCCACCATGGCACGTCTCTCCCTGATGGTCAGCTCAAAGTCCTGCAGGACAGGGGCCAGTGCTGGGTTGGCTCCACCGGCCCACTTCAAACGCTGCTCAATGCTGGCTTCCAGTGACGCCAGCTTCTCCTAAGGACACCAGTCAGACAACACAAGATGTGGAGTTCAGTTTGAAGATTGTGTTTTCAGTATTTGAGAGTGAAGTCGAACATCCATCCATAAATTCCCAAAGTCAAGTCCAGAAAAAACTGCTTCAACTGTTCTGTTTCTTTTGAACAAGTAGAACAATATTTGGCTTTTCCAGAGTAAGTTTGCATGGGAATAAAGGACCATGTCATCAGCATAAAATGAAAGTTAAAACTCAATAATGAAGAGGTAATAATCTTGTGAACCTTTGTAACAAGCAGAGAAAAACACCTTGAAGATTACCCATCTTGACACTGTCATTTATCAGATTGAAAATTCTGCAAACAGCTGCTGCCATCGTCAAAACTCAGAGAAAAAAGAAAACTCCAGTGTGGTATATGGTCACAGACAACTTCACAGGACTGTGTACGTGCTTTGTGCTACTGACCTGAATGGCAACGATGGCTCCTTCATCCTGACTCAGCTTGTACAGCTTCTTCTTCATGTTGCTGAGGATCACGGAGCGAGGAGGAATACTGACACTGAGAGGCTGATTGTTGGGGCCTAGCACATCCTCATGCTGCCACTGGAAGTAGACACAAAAACACAGTCACCCCCAGAAACCTTCATTCTCCAGTCTGTCGGTCATTAAAAGCCTGATTTCAATATTAACTAAAGACTGGGATGATCTACATTTATTTTAATGGATTAGTATTGGCTACATCAAAGCTAATCAACACCCGATCCCTTATTTACTGTGTCAATCACCAATACAAGGTTCTAGGGGTGGGAACCTTCAGGCACCTCACGATTCGATTACAATTCAGGGGCTGCAATTCGATTCTAAAATGATCATCCATTTTTTATTTTTTTTTTCACATTTCTTTTCGTCTCACTGGGTGACCACTCCCCACCTGGTGTTTCTAACAATAGTCGCCGTCAACTTTGTAGAAGCTAAGGTGCTTCCATACACTATTTTTCAATCCATATGTATGCAGTCAGCCATGTTTATTTGCTATATGCTCCCTGTAAAGCAGGGGTCAGGTTTTCTTTCCAACCATCTCTGCAGCATCTGATCTCACTGATGAGCTCCTTCCCTTAAATTGAAGGAGGTGTTGATGATTAAAATCACCTGCTTTAGTGACCGACTGGAAAGAAAACCTGCAGGGTCTCGGCCCTCCATGGCAC
>OOFC01029470.1:0-11758 GCA_900323345.1 Pseudochromis fuscus | reverse complement strand
TCTCTGCCTCTCTGTCTCTGTCTATCTCTGTCTCTGACTCTCTGTCTCTGTCTGTCTCTGCCTCTCTGTCTCTGTCTATCTCTGTCTCTGACTCTCTGTCTCTCTGTCTGTCTCTGTCTCTGACTCTCTGTCTCTGTCTCTCTGTCTGTCTCTGTCTCTCTGTCTGTCTCTCCGTCTCTCTGTCTGTCTCTCTGTTTGTCTCTCTCTGTCTCTGTCTCTCTGTCTGTCTCTCTGTCTCTCTTCTGTCTCTCTGTCTCTCTCTGTCTCTGTCTCTCTGCCTCTGTCTCTCTGTCTGTCTCGCTGTCTGTCTCTGTCTCTCTGTCTCTTGTATTTTGCTTCCTTTATTTTTGAAGATCACTTTACCTGCTCGACCAGAGCTGTTTGATTTCCATGGAGTCTCAATGACTAATATTTTCACCGACAACTGGGAGAACATTCAAAACTTTCAGGCCAGACCTGATGATATACTTATTGCAACATACCCCAAAGCAGGTCAGTCCACAACATGTAAAAATACTTTATAGCTTTATAGCTCAATATGAGGTGTTGTGATCTTCATATTTCCCTTCTCACTCTCTCGCTGTCCTTTCAGGGACAACATGGGGCTCCCAAATCCTTGACCTGTTGTATTTTGGTCAGACATCTCCAGACCGTCAGACCACTATCCCCATCTACGAGAGAGTGCCTTTCCTGGAGATCCTCATCCCCGAGTTGGATTCAGGTTGACCCTTAAACATCATCATCATCATGTTTCATATTATCTCACAACATGAATATTTAAAGTATCAGGGTAAAGTTTTCTCCATTTATACCTCCACATATAGGAGTAGACCTGGCAGACAAGCTCACCACCTCCCCTCGGCTCATTAAGACTCACTTTCCTGTGCAGTTTGTGCCAAAGTCCTTTTGGGAGCAAAACTGCAGGGTAAAGTAGCCACTGTGTTATTTGCATTATCTTAATGTAGAAAACAGATAATATGCAATAGTTTATAGTTTAGTTTGCACCTTTAAAATATACAAAAAAGACAAAAGTAGAATAGAATTAAATACAGTGCAGGAAGATGCAAAAAACCCAGAAGGCCTCCACTTATAAAGTTTTCACAGGGTTATTAAAATAAAAAAATACAAGAAAAATACATAATGTGTAGAAAGCAAAAGTGACACCCAAGTACAGGACACAAATATGTTACATTATCAAAATAACAGCAATGATAGACTCCAGTGATGAACAGAAAATGCAAGTGTGTAGTGAGTAAGATGATGTTAGTGTGATAAGTGCATGATGTGTGTGTGTGTGTGTGTGTGTGTATGATTGAGTACAATTTATTTAATGCACTTCAGGAGAGCAGGGCAGTTTCAGAGGAGTCTTCATTTCATGGCTAAAAGACAAGAAAAAGAGAAAAAGCAGAATTTAGGGCGTGTACTTCTCGTTAAGGGGTTTCTTCTTCTGTAGGTGGTCTATATAGCCAGGAATGCAAAGGACAACATGGTGTCTTATTTCCACTTCAATCGGATGAACCATGTTCAACCAGCGGCTGGAGACTGGAGCGACTTCTACCAGAACTTTGTTGATGGAAAAAGTATGTATGAAATATCCTGATCCAAAGTGTTCTGGGTGTAAAAGATCCTCTGATGTGTTCCTGTGTTCTTCTGATGGTCTCAGTGGTGTTTGGATCCTGGTACGACCATGTGAACGGCTGGTGGAAGAAGAAACAGACTTACCCAAAAATCCATTACATGTTCTTCGAGGACATGGTCGAGGTAATTCAGTTTGTGTTTTTTTCTTCTCTCCCTTGGATATAATGCAACGATGATGTTTGATGTTTCCAGGACACTGGACGGGAAATAGAAAAACTCTGCCGTTTTCTCGGCCTGTCTACTTCAGAGGAGGAGAAGAGAAAAATTACAGGAGGAGTGCAGTTTGATAACATGAAAAAGAATGAGATGGCCAACTACTCTACACTCCCAGTCATGGATTTCAAAATTTCTCCCTTCATGAGAAAAGGTATGGTGAACAATAATATGACACAAGAACAAAAACCATGAATCTGAGTAGGAAAAAGACCTGACTGAGTGTCTGTGGTTCTGCAGGGAAGGTTGGTGACTGGAAGAATCACTTCACTGTGGCCCAGAATGAAGAGTTTGATGAAGACTACAAGAAAAAGATGAAGGATCCCACCCTTCAGTTCCGCACCACAATCTGAAGACTGGACAACAAACATCTGCCTTTATATATGACAGTGATTTTTGACTGTTTAAATGAGGCATTTCTAGAGGTGCTGTCATACTGAGTGAACATATGAGCAGAAATATCAAGCAGTGATCTAATTAACCAGAACAAGCTGTATGAGCGTCAGCAGTATTTGCACTGATAATCTCAGATGAAATTATTAGCTGCTTGATTATAATCACAATTAGTTCACATCTCTCTAAGCTTAGTCACTTTTTGGGTTTGCAATAGAGTTAATACACTAAGAGGCATTAAAAACTCAACAAAGTGAAATGCAAAATAAAACTGACTAAAACTACTTTGTGCACAAAAACTATTTTGTTTACAACCACTTGTGGGTATTCAAACAATGGAGCCACATTTTTCAGCTGAAACAATAACATAACATGGCAGATGGTTCCAATCCCTGATTTTTCATGTGGGATTCATCAGGACGTTGTTTGAAAGCTTTCAGTGAGATCTTTTGATGATTTGAACTCAACTGGTCAAGGCTTTAAAAACCCGGAGGAAAAATACAATCCCTCGCAGGTGCTGATCCTGCCCACAGGCGGTGATATGTGGTTGCTCGGGTCGTGGCCTCGCTTCGGTCGTTAAGGATCTCAGCATACCAATGGCCTGCTCCCTCATGTTTGCTGCTAAACATGGCCCGGTGACCGTCTTTGACAGCTTGCATTTTTCCTCCGGGGTTTTTAAAGCCTTGACCAGTTGAGCTCTAATCAAAAGAATTACCGTATTTTCCGGACTATTGAGTGCACCTGTCTATAAGCCGCTATTGAATTTATTCAAACAGTTTCATGTGGTCCACTCTGACCGGGTCTGATGTGACTAAACGTATCGGCGGCACGGAGCTTGCTAGCTTGTAAAAAGCCAACGAGCTTTGTGCCGCCGATACATGAGTTTAAGTTCAAAGCGTCGGAAAAAAGTAGCGGCTTATAGTCCGGAAAATACGGTAATTGAAAGCTTTCAAATAACGTCCTAACAAATCACACGTGAAAAAACAGGGATTGGCACTGTACGCATGAAATATCATGTGCATGAAACATCAGATCTTAGAATGATGAAAACAAAAGAGGGTATTGACCTTTGCAGTTGCTTTTTCTTCCCTTGACAACACTTGAGTGAAGGATGGTCAACGATACAAGGTGACTTAACAAATTAGCATCAGGTTGCCATTCTGTGTTTTCAGTATTCATTGACCCTGTTTAGACCTGGCTACTTTCATCCGTCTCGGGTTTCGAAGACATAACTGGACAGCCGAGCAGCATTGAGTTCACACCGAGTATTTACATCTGCCCCCAAACCGTCCTGCCGATTACTTGTGTTTGCATGTCACTACAGCAAAATCTGGACTGCACATTTAATGCCAACAACAATTTCCTCAGTGTTTTTTAAAACAGTTTCCCTGGTGGAGGACTGATAAAGTTTATCATACCTCTTAACGCCAGAAGAGCACCAGCTGTCGTAAAAAGTTAGCAGTTAGCTTAAAGAGAAGAAGAGGAGACGGTAAATGATTCATGAACTATTGTGTGTGTGTGACGCACAATAGATTGTTTCAGGTGAGAAGTCAGAGTTGTTCGCGAGTTGTAAACGAGTGCAGGGCAAGATGAAGGAGATTCAACACAAGAAGAGCAGAGTTTATTTCAGTCACGTCTTTATCTGGGATGAGTCAGGACGCATTAGTGTTCACACTACATGTATGTATGTGGTCACATGCCTTCAAACCAACGCTGCATGTAGTTTGATTGATGCCTTCTCAATGCATTTTGGTGGTTGTTTACACTTGTCCTAGTTCCTCTGGTTGTGTGTAAATGAGGTCACAGTGTTTATATTTTGGGTTGAGGGGTCGACGACTATAAGCAGACTGTATTCAGCCTCTCTGATTGATGAAAGTGTGGTGGCCCCTGTGGGTCCACATCTTTCTCTGATACACCACTGACCTCAGCAGGATTCATCTAAACCAATCAGCACACTTGAGGAGTCAAAAAAATATTATTTCTCAGTTCAATTAATCAGGATTGAGTATCTTACATTTATAAATTACATTATTATAGCCCAGTACTGACACATTTCTGATAAAAAATAAAGATTAATCAATTAAAATGTTTAACTTATGGGCCCAATAAAGGAGCTGTTTGAAAAGTCTTGAAAAAGTAAAAGTATTGAATTTTCAACATTAATTCAGAACTGTGGTTGAGACCTTAAGTCTGACAGTGTTTACTGACGTGTTGCAAAATCAGGAGGTTGTATCAAACTATCACTTGAATGCTGAGCTCTAGTGCTATAAAGAGTTAAGTTAAAACCAGTTTTATACAATCTCTTAAGAACGAGTCATTTACATAGAAGAAAGAGTGACTTCTGAACTTTCCTTCAAATACATGGTTACATAAACCAGCCAGAAACACCAAACACAAGGAGCGGGGGGAGGCAGAGTGCAGATCAAAGGAAAGGCCCATAAAACAACCAAAGGAAAAACAAAGAGGCATTAGGCCTGAAGGTAAACGCAGCAGGCAGAGGATATCTGACATCTGTGGCAGGGTGAGCTGAGGATATAATACTGAGGGGGCAGATAAGGTGAAGTGGGAGGTGTTCAGAGGGCGGGGACGATCAGGTGGGAGGGACTGATCTGATCATGGGAATAAACAAGCAGGGAAAATAAATGACTATATGAGTGAATGCTATATCCCCACAACGCCAGTGTGGTGATAATTAACACTGGTATACGACTGAACCTTCAAAACATTTCCATAATCCTGAACAAAAGCAGTCTTACTTCTATAAGCGTGGCTATAATGGCACTCAGTGAGTTAAACACATAGTAACACACAGCATACCATTGGGGTGGTGCTTGGTTCAGCATTCACAAAACCCAGATAAAAAGGGAGGGACTGGATTACGCAACAACTGGAAGTGAGCCCAGGATCGCAGAGGAACAGAGTTTTGTTTGCAGAAGAAACAACAATGGTTAACTAACAGAGAGAGACAGAGAAAAAAGCCAAAACAGTTGAGAAGGGAGGACATGCTGAGCTATCAGTAATATCACAAGGTACGTTTAAGTCTTCATGGGGCTGAGCCTGGTTTAACATGAAACATGCAGCTCTTCAGTTCAGATGATTTGTGGAGGTTGTTTAAGTTACTTCCTGAAACTTGTATTATTAGGAATCAATGGGGACAATGTTTGAATTATCAGAGCTGTGCTTTCTTTCAACAATGTGCGAAATCTTTTCTTCCTCCTCCACAGAAGAAGCTTAGAGTCCAACAGAACCACACTGAACTCTGTGTCCGGTGTAGTTTCCACTAATGTTTTGTGATGTATTAAACTGTGGTTAGCACTGTTGCTTCACTGTCAGAAGGTTCTGGGTTTGAATCTCGTTTCGGACCATTCTCTGTGGAGTTTGCATGTTCTGTGCATGCCTGGGTTTCCTCCCAAAGACTGGATTATGCTAATCAATCATAGGTGTGATTGGTTGTCCAGGGTGTGTTGCAAAAAAGAAAAAGTGTGTATTTACAAAAAGTGGCACCATGCTACACATGGAGCAAAAATATGCACAAAGCAAAA
The DNA here is from genome assembly GCA_900323345.1 of Pseudochromis fuscus. Lineage (NCBI taxonomy): Eukaryota > Metazoa > Chordata > Actinopteri > Pseudochromidae > Pseudochromis > Pseudochromis fuscus. The sequence goes on along the minus strand of OOFC01029470.1, from coordinate 5,972 downwards.
ACAACAAATAAAGTTAACTTGTTGTAACCAAACAAAATTTAACTCATAGTCACTGAGATTAACATAGCATCACATGCACACGTCTACATGGATGTCCTCTCTCCCCAACAGCCACTGAGCCACTGCTGAGTCTCCAATCAGCTGCAGTCACACCTGGAAGAGACTATTTCAGCTGGTAGAGGGACTATTAAACCTCTAAGCAGGTAAACAACATTGATTTATAAACTCTTTTTGAGTTTTAACACTCTCATAATACTCTCAAAAAGACAAATATCCATACTCTTAGAAATCAGACCCAACTGCACCCGTTAAATCAAATAAATACCATAAGACTTGGTAGGTCCAGATGAGATCACATGGTGGGGATGGTAAGTAACAAAGGACTATGGATACTGAACACAAAACTAACCCAATAACCATCACTAAACCTACGACTTGCCTGTTTTCTTTAACCTGAACTGCTGATCTGTAACCAAACTTAATTCAAAAACAAACAAACCAGAGATAGGATGTCATCACAAAGTGCAGACATGGTGTAAAGCAACCTAAACAAGTGCGGTCAGACTGGATGGAAATTTACTGGTCTAATGGTGGCGAATGGTGTGTGTCACTCTCACAGATGGAGCTGCCACCTCGGCCAACACTGTTTGACTTCCATGGAGTCTCCATGATCAAATGCTTCACTGACAACTGGGACTCTGTGCAGAACTTCAAAGCCAGACCAGACGATATTTTTATAGCTACTTACCCAAAATCAGGTGAGGTTCAGGACCTGTATGTGAGCGTATTAAGCCTATGTTAGTGGAGTAATGTTTTTGATGAGCATCATCTCCTGTTGATTAATGCATTGATGTGTTTTCAACTGAACAAGATGTATTAATGTGTTTAATTTCAGGAACCACATGGGTGTCTTACATGCTTGATCTTCTGTATTTTGGGAACATGTCAGACCGTCAGACATCCATCCCTCTGAATGAGCGAGTGCCCTTCCTGGAGATCTGTTCACCTTCTCGACCTAAAGGTTGATTTGTCCGGTCATAACCATTCAGATATGTGTGCACTTTGATTGATTGTCGGATGTTGTAGTCAGAGTTTTCAGAAAGATTATTGTCACAGGCACAGCAAGGAAACATGTTTAACTGTACAAAGAAAATCCTCCTTTGCTGGTCTAAGAAAATAAGTTTGAGAAAAAATATATTTAAAAAAACAATAGAAATATAAACTATGAAACAGAGCTTCAGGATAGACTATGTGTTGTGCAGGGTAGTGTGCTAATTACACATGTGCCAGGTGAAAAGTGTAAGCAGTGCAAGCTTAACAATGTAAACAGTGACAAGTACATTTACACAAAAAGATGTAAACAGTCAAGCACAGTTACATGAGGTTGGATTATAACTCCCGTCAGTTGTTAAGGAGTCTGACGGCAGTGGGAAACAGAGCTCCTTAACCTTCCTCTTGTGTTAGCTTTCTTTAGCTTTACCATCTCTTATGTTTTAAATCAGCCATAAAATACCCTAAAATCAGTGATTCATCATCCATGTGGCAAAAAGTGATGCTCGTGTGTTCTTTGCAGAGAAGTTTTTACAGGTGAAGCATAAAGTGTTTGTCTTTCTGTCGTCATCGCTGGTCAGACCTGACACCTCTCTCTGTCAGAATCAGGTGGTTTCACTGTGGCTGTGGCTGTTGTGGTTGATGAAGCAGGGCAGGCTGAGGAGGATGCTGCCACTGATGCTCTCCGTGTTGCTGTGGGTGTGGATGGAGTACATGCTGGTCTGCAGCTGTCTGACCAAGGCTGCAGCAGCTGCTTCCTCTGCTCAGTGTCCGAGCTCCTTGAGAAACGTTCTCTGCTTGGTTTGTCATTGACTTCCACTCTTGTTGAATGTGGGTCCACAACACATAAGCGTTGATGTACCGTAGACACAATGAAGATGTTGTAAAACACAACCATTGGACATGTCCTGGTCATTTGCTGGAAAGTGTAGGTGGCAGTCACTTCTCCTTTGTTTTTGTTATAGTCCAGGATGACTATGGGCTTTTTGTCACTTCCTAATGACACAGAGTGGACATCAGTGGTTGATGATCTGTCAGGATTCAGAATCAGCTGGAATCAAGTGGTCGAGGAATTACAGAGATTAGATTGACACATGTCACTTTCTATCAGGAGCTAAATGTTCGGGGTACAAGGGTTAATGTTTTTTTTATAGGGTTGTGGGTGGGACACAACGCAGCAGGACTATGTCATTTATTTACTTGGTGTTTTTTCTCCGGGATAATCTTTTACTTTCCTTATTTTTTACTTTTTTGACCCATTTTTCATCAGGGTCCATTATGGTCATTGTATCTAGTTCCCTCTTTAGCCCATCTCTAAGTGGTGCTGCAACTCTGTGCAGCATGGACAACTGTCTGTGCACCTTTTATCAACTGGATTTTAAATGTGACGGGCAGTTCACCTAAACCCTTAAAACCATCTGCAAACTTCTGAACTATTGAGTCAACAGAGTCATTAGTGTTTTCACAGCTGAGCTGATGCGATAGTTTTAACCAGCTCCAGCTCCTGAGGATCTATCACCTAGAGGTGATTCACATCCTTCACCCAGCACAGAGAAGAGCAGGTGATACACTTTTCCTTTCACTGTGACATTCAGATTACATTTACCAAAACACTTGATTGTTCATTGTAGTCTTTGAGTCCAGATGATTTTCTTCTCTTTGTTTGTGGCTTATTTTCCTTTTTTTTGATATCTGACGTGCTTATGAGGTTTGCTTTGGCACCAATGTCCAATCTCACAGTGACTCTTGTCCATTTTTCTTTTTCTGGCTTTGTTTTGGTTTATCTTCCTAATTCACAAAGCCACAAAAACTGTGTCAGTGAGTTTAGGATCCTCCACTAAGCTCACAGATTTTTCTTTCTTTAAATCTTGAGAAGCAACAGTTAGCAAAGTGGTTATTCCCTTGGCACTTGGCACATTGCTTACCAAATGCTGGGCACTGTCTCGGGTTTTGTTGTGAGTCCTCAGTCCGCTGTCTGCCGGGTCTGCTCGCACCTTCTCCGCTGTGGCCATCTCACTGAAGCTTTTTACTTCCTTCTGGGACAGCTCACTTCCTGCTGGGACAGCTCACTTCCTGCTGGGACAGCTCACTTGCCCAAAGGATCTTAGCTGCCACCTCCAGCGCCAGCTCCATCTCTCTTAGTAGTCGTTTTCCAACCTTTTTATCCTCCAAATCAAAAACAATCTGGTCCCTGATCACGGAGTCTTTCAGGGTCGCGAAGTTAATGATAATACATTTTATTTCTAAGCACCTTTCTGGCCACTCAAGGACACATTATACATACAAACAGCAGAGTGGAAAAACATAAAAAACAAGTTCTTAATCTTGATTTGAACATGGGGAGAGTTGATGTTACAGATGTCCGGTGGGAGTTTGTTGGCCCGTCTCTTGCTGTTGTGCGAAGGCGACTAAAAAAATTGCGAAATGTTGTCAGAACTTGATGCCTGTTTCACACCTGACATCCTTCAGCAGGACGTGGATGTCGGAGGCATGTTGGCAGTGCTCGGTTACAGAGGCAGGTCCGCTGCATCCAGGAGCGTTGCAGAGCGGGGCTCCAGTTCATGGAGGTCACCGTGTCTCCCTGGTTTGAAGTCCTACATTTCTGATCATTTTACTGCTGATTATTATTGTGCTGTCCCGGTTATGTTGAGTGTGGGTTTTTGTGAACCTGCACTCAACATCTCAGGGTGGGGGTGTGAAGTTTGGCTGTCTCTGTCTCCTCTCCCTGTTGTCTCCGGTGTCCCTCCTCCTGTGTGCTGTTAGCGCTCAGTGGGAGGAGGAGGGTGTCCAGGGCTGCAGGTGAGAGGAGCAGAGAGCACACACACATTCCCCGGGTCAGCACCTGAGGAGCTGGTTTCTGGTGGTTAAGTTAAACTTCTTCTTTTTTTGTTTCTGATTAATTAATTCTCCTTCTTTCTTTCAGCTTTTTGATCTTTTTGTTTGTTTTGTTATTTTAGTTTGACTGTGGCGCGCTGTTAGTCTCGTTTGGCATTGTTTTCTTTTCTAGGTAGTTTAATTGTATTAAGCAGCCTTAGTTAGGGCTGGTGACTGGTCTGAGGACCCACTGTGTGGTTCATCACGTCCACCACCTCTCTTTTGTTGTTCTTGGCCGGCGCTCAAAACCTTCTTCAGTCAAAGCTTGGGTTTTGTCTAAACATCAACTTTTGTGCTGTGTCCTTTTGTTATTGACCTCTTTTTGCTTGAGCCATGTGTGCCCTCTGCTCCTGGTGCAGAGGGCACAGTGAGGGGGATGGAGGAGGAGGAGGGTCTGACGGAGCGAGAGGAGGTGGTGATGTGTAAGAGATCAGGCAGTTTAGAAGATTGTGGATGGACCTAATGTGTACGAAGGACTTTGAAATGTATTCTGAAGTTGACCGTAAGCCAGTGGAGATGCTGTAGGACGGGGGTGATGTGGTGAAATGCAGGAGCTCTGGTGATGATGCTGCAGCTGAATTGTGGACCAGGTGGAGCCTATGGAGGGATTTGTGATGGAGACCAAAGAGGAGAGAGTTAGAACAGTGGATGTGGGAGGTGACGAGGCTTTGAACAAGGATAGAAGTGGTGGTAAAAAAACTGATGCGGGACTGAAATTAAAGAGAGCTGTCGAGGATGACACCCAGTCTCTTTACCTGAGGGGAGGGGGGAACTGCCATGAGATGTATTATTAGTATTAAAAAATATATTGATTATAGTTTTTGCTGTGAATTATTTTCAATCCTCATCAATTTTGTCTTTTTTTTTTTGGCTGATAATCAGGTTTTTCTTTCAGTGTTTTGTCACCAGGTTAGCAGTGTAAACTAAACCATCACAGAAGTGCAGTGTTACAATGTTGTGACCCATTAGTCATGTTGATATATGGTGTTTAAACAAGTCTAACTTTGCATGTTTTCAGTCACAAACTACTCCTTCCTATCACAACAGGTGAAGCCCTGGCAGACCAGCTCCCCACCACTCCTCGTCTCATTAAAACTCATCTACCCGTCCAGTTTGTACCAAAGTCTGTCTGGGAGCAGCACAGCAGGGTAAAAGTCATGTTCACAAATGTGCAGCCACAGAAATAATGGATAAAATTGGATATAATTCAATTTACTGTGGATAAAATTCATAAATAGAAATGTGTTTTCTGTCCCTAGATAATCTACGTGGCCCGCAATGCAAAGGACACTGCAGTGTCCTACTACCACTTTGGCCGCATGAACCACATCCACCCTGAAGTAGGAGACTGGAGCACCTTCCTACAGGACTTCATGGAGGGAAAGAGTGAGTTCAGTGTAGTTATTAAGTTTAAATCATCCTCAATATCTTCTCATCTCTTGTGTAAATGTTTCTTCATGTTTTGGCTCCAGTGGTGTTTGGATCGTGGTACGATCATGTGAACGGCTGGTGGGAGAAGAAGCAGACCAACTCCAACATCCATTACATGTTCTATGAAGACATGATTGAGGTGCGGTGAGTCATGTGCTCATATAAGAGCCATTTTTAAACAGCTGTTTACAGTGTTACAATTATCTTCAAACATTTTGTGTTGGACTAATGATGGAAAAAGTTTGAAACCCTTTTCTCTTGGTTATTAACGTTTGCAGTGCTGTTGGTAGTGTCATGGCGCTAGTGGTGAACCCAAAGCGAGAAGAGGCAGAGAATGGTTACAGTTACCAGATTTATTGCAAAAGAGACAACTAAACAAACAGGACTGGGATCTACTGATCTACACTAACAAGGAAAGAAACTGAAGTAAAATCTAAACTACACAGACTACCGTATTTTCCGTACTATAAGCTCCACCTAAAAGCCTTTAATTTTCTCAAAAACAAACAGTCCGCCTTATAACCCGATGCACCTTATATATGGATCAATATTGGTTAATTATGGCTGCCGTAGTCAGGGGGCGTATATTGTGATTGCACTAACGTTTGATTTACCGT
>OOFC01029468.1:0-19066 GCA_900323345.1 Pseudochromis fuscus | reverse complement strand
GTTAATACAACACTACAACCTTTCAGTAGTAAAGCAGTTTTGTGGGAAATACTTGTATTTGACTTCTTGGTCACAGTTAAATAAGTAGATTGATACTGTTCACAGGTCTGTATAGTAAATACAGAGCAACAGCTAGCAACCTGTTAGCTTACCTCAGATGGGAGAAGTTGAAAAAACCTTACTGATTATTATTATAATACATTTTATCTTCACTGTTTAACACAAAAAATGTCATATTAATACTTTCTGTAATAAAACACGAGTATTTCATGCTGGAAAATGATGATTTTTGAATTGAAGTCAATTGGTGTGTTTTTTTGAAGCCAGCATCTAGTGGCCGTCGATGGTATTACACCTTTTTTGTACTTCCACATCAGCCTCATATTTGAGCTTTGTCCATACAGTCTATAGCTGTTGTTCTCTATTTCTAGTCAATATGCTAAGCTAACAACTGCAAGCTATAGCTACAGGCAAAATCTTCCCCAAATTTCAAACTGTTGCTGTAAAACAAATCTTTATGTTAACAGTTCAAACTATATGTATTCAGTAGGTTTTTGTTGGTTCGAAGCTGATGCTAAAGGTCAGTGGTTTTGTTGAAATTCACACACAACAGCTCACAGATCTTCCTCTGTCATTAAGGGCTGTCCTGGTTTCCCAGAGGAAACTCTGACTGACCACTTCTCACTCACTCACCACTCTCGGGCCTTGGGATGTGTCTCCTCACTGTTACGCCTCTATTTTTCCCCTCAGCTAGACGCATTCTTCAGCTCTTTCCTACCGACCTACCCCAGTGATGCAAACCTCCTCGGTAAAAATACTCGTCACCACCCTGGTGCGTCAGCCAGACGGTAACCTTCGCAGCGTGTAATAGTCTGCCACACACATGTTGAAGCGAGTAACACGAGCTGCGAGCAGTGTGGATTTATGTCATACACATATTGTATAAGAGGCTGGTGCCAGTATTCAGTGTTGGACAGAGTATCTGAAAAGCATTAAAAGTACTGACTTCAGGTCTCCTCAAAAGGCCTGAGGTCAGTAATAAAAAAGCTACAGTCTCATTGGATGCAGTTTATTTTTGATTGTCAGTCAGTGCTATTAGAATAGAATAGAATAGAATAGAATAGAATAGAATAGATCTTTCTTGTCTTTTGTAAAAGTACCTTGGAATTTGTATCTGCTGCTTTTCAAGTCCGTTTTTTTTTTTTTTATACCAAAGGGATAAAACATAGAAATAAGCTATAAAGACGTATACATATATAAAAACACAAATTACACAAAAAGAAAAATACACACTTTTGGAAATGTATAAAGGCATCACTAAAATATGAAAATAAATAAATGTAATGTTGCTCTCAGACACAAAAATAAATTAATATGAATATAAAGAATATTTACACTATTGGACAGTTTGCTGTTACACATCCTCACTATTTCTAATTTCATTAACCTGGGAGTTCAGGGCTTCCTAATGGGTGAGTGTCAGTATCAAATTGTTAATTCAATTATCAGTTTTTTGCCACTTTTCAGTCCCGGTTAATTGTTTCATTTTATTTCTGAGAATTGCAGTGAAATCCAGTAAATCCAGCCAAAATGTGGCCTAAATGTCAAATAACGCCACATAGTTAAATAAATAAATGTAAGCCTTATAATAACAAATTCATACTTCCAACTCAAAAACGTAAGGCAACACACTTCAGGAAAATTTTAAGTTCAGCTAGCTTTTATCATAAAAGTTTGCCCAACTTACATTTTTGAGTTATCTGAACTTTTGTTAAAATGTTTCACAATGAGAAATGTAATAAATTGTATAAACACCTTAAAACCCTCTTTAAAAGTTGACTCCTCTTATTCCTAAAACTGTTTCAGCCATTAACACACAAAAAGAAAATACTAATTATGAATCACTAAAAGCCCTAAAATGTACTTTTGCCAAATTGAAATTTAAATACCTGCTTAAAAAAAGTCCATGTCTCCTGGATTTTTACACAGCATTGACTACATTTAATAAAAGGCTAAAAAAAAATGGCTGGAAACACCATCCAGCTAATGTAATGGCCCCACTCCAACAGACACAAAGACAAGCACTACTTTACCTCCCCTTTTATTGAGTTACTTTCAGTCCCTGCTGACTTCTAATCAGCCCACAGAAACTCCTCAGCCCTGTATTTGCAGACAGTAATGACAAACCTCTCCCTCCACGCAGCAGCTTTAACAGATCTCTGAACACACACAGGCAAACTGTATCTGTCTTCATGTGTCCCTCTGTAGTGGTTTGAGGATGTCAGTGTGTTTTAAAATTCCTTCGCACATGTCAAATACATTCATAACATTCTCAGTCTGAAGGATACAGCGGAGGCCAAGTGGAGGCTTTGAAGTCGTAAAAGAGAAATATCAGGAGCCAGTTAGAAAAGTGGAGAGAAGAGACGAGGTGAGGCGAGAAGAAATGGAGGGATTGAGAGAGGAAGCAAAACATGTACGCGAGAGAAATGTGCACACGATGACATGTTGCATTACATGATCCCTGTGATCCCCGGTGGTCTCGCCCTCTGAATCACAACCATCTGCCTCTGACCTTCAGCGTGGAAGAGTCTCCTCGCCGTGCAGGCTAGCAGGGATTAAAGAGGGGGTCCGGGGGTCTGGCCTCGGGCCCAGCGAGAGCCCGTATGGATCACAGCTTTTTAGAGCTCCGAACTTCAGCACCAGAGGGAAACTTCCTAACCCAGAAACACTTCCCTCATCTCCGCCATACTTAGACACACACATCCGCACGCACGCACAAACTAAGAACTTCATTGCTCCCAGATGTGGATCCATCCTGTGGAGGGCATGTTCAGATGGCTGCTGTGCACACATGTGTGTTTACGTGTGTCGCAGAGAAAGAGAAACGGGTTGTGCACAAACAGAAATGGCTGGTTTATGTGCTTCCCACTGGAAAAGTGATAATAGGTTTATAGATCCTGCAGGTGCCTTGATTTTTACTTTAAAATCCTCATTGATGCACACTTTAAAAAACTCAATATGATGTGAGGCCAGTTAGTCCGTCAGATCAGATGTATACTTTTTTTCTTTATTTAGCAATAGCAGATTTAGCATTATTTATAGCAGTTTGAATTTTTAACATGTCATTAAATCAACGTTTATATTTTTCACTTATACATCAAAGCTTGGCCTATCGCACTACTAGCTAGCTCAAATTTGACATAGTTGTCTTTGTGGCAGAAAGTGAGGTAAGTGAGTCGGTAAATCCACATTTTTACCAAGAGTGCAGAGTGCGGTTTGGCCTGTTTTGTCTCTTTTTGAGCTCAATTCTGCAAATTCTGCTTCTCAATGGAAATTGCACATTTCTGTAGACTAATCACCTTTTATGTAGTAAAAATGTCAGATTCAGATTCTGGTATTAACTCTAATAACTCTGTTTTTTACTAAAATATGTAGTTACCTCAACTTGGCTTATAGTGCACGGATGGAAAATACTATCCCAGAAAATACCTCCACACAAAGATGCCCCTCTTGCTTTCAAAGTGTGCATCATGTGTCCTCATATTTAAGTGATAAACGGTAGCCTGCAGTCCTTGAAACAGGCCCTAATAAACCCACAGCCCACCCACACAGACTACAGCTAAATGTGCGTCTGTGTGTGTGTGTGTGTGTGTGTGTGAGAGAGAGAGACCAGAGCACATTTGCATGTGTAGATAAATGTGCATGCTTTCGAACCCGACCACATTCCTGCTCCAGATGCTAACACTAAAGGTGCGATGAAAACAAACATCAGGTGGTTAGGATTTCACCAGACTCTCACACACCAGGTGCCATCAGATAAAAAAAAGAACAAACACTGTTTTTCATCTTTATACGAAAAGATTACAGCAAAAATGAAAATATGTTGTGCCTCCCTGCTGTTTATTTTTCTCTCCATCTCTGCTCTTATTCATTCCTCAAACCCACACTTCTCTTTACTCTTCTTCTTCTACCCACTTCCAGCTCTCTTTTGTCCCCCCTGGTCTCCACCTCTGTGTGGCCTCCTCCTCCTCTTCCTCCTGAGCTTTTTGTTGCAGCCATGCCGCTCTGAGATTACAGACTAGTGGTTCAAAATGTAAACACGATGTCAATAGAAGTCCCACAAAGCCTCGACTGGGACACCGTGGCTTCCATTAGCCCTGTTGCATGAAATTAAACATCCATTTGGTGCTGCAGACACATTAACAAAACAGCTCGAAGACACCGGCACCTCAGCTGCATGCTCACAGTGTAAAGAAATGGACGAAGCAACGAAATGTAAAAAAAGTGCAATATCACCAGTGGCCACTAGGTGCTGACTCCAAAAAAACTCAACGGTCAGACTCCTCACTTCATATCCAAATATGGTCACTTCTAGTTCCAACATGGAGACCTTCAAATGCTAAACATCCTGGTGTCTGCAACACCTTTCTCTATATTGTTGCTGTGTATTATTTTAGACAAAAAAAATACGTAGATGATGCTAATTTAGGTTTTTCCAGAGTCATTTGATTGGTTCCAGCCTCGCAGGGAGAGATTCATCGTAAAAAAAAAGAAGAAGACAGTAATATTGAGGCCCCCAAATGCACAGCAGCCAAAACTATGTTAATTAAAGGATGCAACTCTCCCTTTTTCTCAACTGGAAATACTCACTTAATTGCTCACGCATGTCGTCTGGTGGGTTTCTGCGAGTCGCTGTGGGAAACATAGGAGACGCAGGTAGACGAGGCAGATCGAGGAGAAAGCACCAAAATAATTAAACGCGCTCGCCACAAATTACATCACAGATTGATGACATCTTTTAGTATCCAGGGGTGGAATTTCCTCTCAAAGGCCGAGTTGTTAAACTTTCCTGGGATATAAATGAGACATTTAGTTTCTTTTTTCTCATCCATAAAAACTGTACTGCCACTCACATCATGTGGTGACCAGAAATAATCTCACGACCCGCGGGCTCAGAAACTCGTCTTCGGAGCCAAAAGGTCGTAGTTTGGCTCATGACTTTCACTCGCTGTAAAACATCCCGACAGACGGATGAGAAATAGAAACAGCATTGTTTTTCTGAAACTTTTGGTATTTGCTGTGTTTTCCTCAATGTTGTGTTTTGCTCCAACCCTCTAATACAACTCAGAGATTTCTTATGAATACCATCAGTTGTGTATTTGGTGTTACCCTCGGAGCTTCATGCCAGGGGACATGCCGGACTTGGAGCCGAGTGTGTGTGTTGGATCACAGAAAGAGACAGAAATGGAGTCGGCTCCATCAGCACACACCAGAGCCCCATAAGCCCTTCACTTACAGACCAACCACGAAGACTCCGACCCGACCGCCACCACATGCCTGCTGAGGAGGGAAGGGGAAGCATGGAAATTAGCTGAGGGATCTCTCGCAGTTGCAACACTGGCATTCTTCACCACTTAGATTTCTATAACACAAACTCAGCCTGTGATTTGAGTCCCCTCTGTAAAGTCATCGAAAGGGGCAGTATTTTTTTTATTATTATTGTTTTTATAGGAGGAGGGAAATTGGCGGAACATTTTTCAGAGGTTATTAGATTCCATTTTAGTGTTACGGTAGCATTTGAATGAAGCAAACGACACGAGACAAATAGGTTTCCCTTTCCCTCCCATTTCCCTCGATTTATATACAATCTGCTCTGGCACGTTATGAGTACGCTCAGTCAAACAGGGTTTGTTGAACTCTTTGAGGTACTACACTACGTCTTCTCCGTCTCTGAGTCATCTAAGTAGGGGTAAAGATCAAGAGGAAGAGGGCAGCCCAGTTCTGTAGAAGCTAAAGTGTGCCTAGAAATACCTCAAGCGCTGATGACAATAACAAGCAGAGGGCCAACAGCAACAACCAGGAGTGCACCAGAACGCATGCTACGCCATGTTATTGGATACTTTGGGACTGTATTTTCTGTAGGCATCACTAATTAGACAACTGCAGCTAAAACAGTCTATAAATTACCTATTACCATTTGTTTGTTTTTTTCTTGTAGGTCATTAAATCTTTTGGTTATGACAACATTTTACTCATAAAATTAATTTCTTAGATCTGTAGACATGGAGACGTTCCTAAAACAATGTCTGATGAGAAGCTGGTGAACAAGCCGAAAAGCTAACTATGTAAATCCATCTATACAGTAGATTATATGGGAATGGACAAAGTAGCATGAGGCCTATGCAGAAGTGTAAAAAGTGTAATACTCACAATGGCCACTAGATGCTGACTCCAAAAAACTCTGACTGCAATTGACTTCAGTTCAAAAATTGTCACTTTCAATCATTAAATACTCAGTCAGTACATTTTTTACCACAAGTCATACTGTTGTCATTAGCTGTTGTCAACTCTTCCACAGGAATATTTCGGGGTGTGCTTAGTTTGATCTCCAATAAGACCAGCTCTGAACTCCAGTCTCATACTCATTGCGCAGTATCCTCAGGTTCAAGGGTCAGACCCGCCTCCTCACTCCTCCCTTAATATCCAAATATGGTCACTTCTGGCTCCAAGAAACCAACATGGCTCTGCTCAAATGTTGATCACAAACCAACATCTTCCCTTCTACACATAGTCTATGATCTGTACAGACAAGGTACAGCTGTTTTTCTCTTCCAAATTAACTAAGCACACAGGAGTTTTTTTTAAAAGATCATCTGATTATCATGTTTCTGTCCCTGTCTGACTTCTTAGCAATGTTCCTGCATTCCCACATGTCAGCCTTTCTTCAGGGAACACATTTTGCCACAGTAGGAAAGGCACATGTGTAAATAATAAAAATTAAAAACAGTTGAATTCCACTCGGCAGCTTCAGTTTCAGGCTCCTGCTGCTGTGCGTGCCGACTCACTGTCACACTGGCATGGCTAACTGTGACACTTGAGTATCGCAAGCCACCATTAATGGTATTAGTTAAGTACTAGTTGTCCCACTAAGACATGTCAAAATGTCTGCAGTGAACCAGGCCTGTTATAATGATGGCCACGCTTTTTTATTCAAGTGGTAATAAGACTGAATTATTATCATTCTTTAACACGTCAGCATATTTTTTTTGTGTGTCGTTAAGGAGGTAACTGCTATACTCCTGTGACAGTAGCACATTACTTAGTCTATGTTCACACTGAAGGCTAAAGTGACCCAAATCCGATTTTTTTGCCCCTATGTGACCTATATCTGATCTTTTCATGGCAGTCTGAACAACACAGATCCGGATTTTTCAAATACGGGACACTTTTGGGTCGTATTTAAGTACACACGGGAGATCACATTCAAGTCACATTTAATTGTAAATGTGAACGAACTCGCAAAAAAATCGTATTTCACAAAAAAATCCAAATTGAGCATTAAGCCCTGCAGTCTGAACGCAGCCTCTGTAGCGCTGTGTTAACTTAGGTGCAGGGGTTAGCGGTGTGGGGTTGCAGTTAGCCTCTACAAACCACAGTTTTTTGGAGCCATCATCTAGTGGTTGTCGGTGGTATTGCAATGGTTAGCACATTAGTTTCGCTTTTCAGACACGGTTGCTTCGTCCATTTGTATCTACAGTCTTATGGTTTTAAGAGTAATCCAAAGCTACTGTAAGCCTACGAATACTGGTGGTATGACAGAAATGTAGCTAGTATTTTAGTCCAGCAGGACACTCTCCCAACATCAAGGACCACAGTGAGGAACAAGAGCAGCGGTTATGAGCTTGTTCAGGAGGAGGCAGCGGATGAGAGGAAATTACTTTTCTGAGGTTAATATATCCTGGCGGTTTTCCTACAGTAGCCGCTCACAGACTTTCTCCCAGTCTGCGCTGACATGGTCACTCCATTAATGCCAGCAGCTAATGCCATGTTTATCTCCCTCTAATCAGGGATTTAGTCGTCTAATTACAAAGTAAAATCAAACAGCCTCCGAGGCAAGGGAGGCATCATCAAAGGAATGTCCTGACAATATTGAGAAAGTGTATTATATTTTTTTAAACTCCAGATAATATTTGTGTAATATCGAGCACATGATGGTGTACTCTCCTGGAAAGTTTAGATTACAGTTTTATTAATAGCTCTTATTTTCTCTCTCTTGATCCAGGAACCTGATGCCTCGTACTCTGGAGGGTCAGATCACCATGGAGAAGACCCCAAGTTACTTCATCACCAAAGAAGCCCCTCGCCGCCTCTTCTCCATGAGCCGCCACACCAAGCTAATCGTGGTGGTGCGAGATCCCGTCACCCGGGCTGTTTCTGATTACACACAGACTCTGTCCAAATCCCCCGGGCTCCCGTCCTTCCAGAACCTGGCCTTCCGCAACGCCACCACGGGCCTCATCGACACGTCTTGGAGCGCCGTTCGGATCGGCATCTACGCCAAGCATCTCGAGAACTGGCTGCGCTACTTCCCGCTCTCGCGTTTCCTCTTCGTTAGCGGCGAACGCCTTGTGACGGACCCAGCGGGCGAGATGGGCCGGGTCCAGGACTTTCTAGGGCTCAAACGCGTAGTCACGGATAAGCACTTCTACTTCAACCAGACCAAAGGTTTCCCCTGCCTCAAAAAGCCTGAGGGGAGCAGCAGGCCACGCTGCCTGGGGAAGTCAAAGGGCAGGCCTCATCCTCAGATACCCTCTGAGGTCCTGCTCAGGCTCAGAGACTTCTACAGACCCTTTAATCTCAAGTTTTACCAAATGACTGGCCACAATTTTGGCTGGGAGTGAACAGCTAATCACCAAAGCTCTTAAAAACTGTCAATCTTATTTTACCAACATCCAAACCCAGACAGGAATATCATGTGGTGTATTATGTTTCACCAAAGCTTCAACTGTGCTAAAAAAACATGCCTTTCCTTCATTTCCTAAGCTATGACAGCTCAATGCCAACACATACATCTGCCTAGTTTACAACAGCCATGCTAACAGTTTGTGAGAGCTTCAATCTCCTCGAGCCACGTTTGCAAACAATGCTAAACAAAAGCTTGTGAGAACTGCAGGTTGGGTGTTCATGCTGCTGCAAAGTGACAAGCACAAGCCAGACTGACTGAGGCACACTGCTTATTAGCCTCAAGTTGGAGCTTCGAGCACTTGGCACCTCGAGTTGCTCAGAGCATGTTACGCTCTCATTGCTGTCCAAAACACTTAATAGCACAACCTTCACTATGAAAACAAGACCAGAGAGAACAGATTGGGAACAGAAGTTAAACCAAAGGTCAAAAGGTTAACAAGCTTTGACAAAGAGGGAGAGAAACCATAAACCAAATGACAGAAAGGAACAGAGCACAATACTACAATCACAATAAATACAAATGAATGCTGTTGAGAGATATGTTGATCATTCAGAATCACTTACAACCATAGACTGTGTATGGAAATGGACGAAGCAATGAGGTCTTGGAAGCAAGAAATGTGTAATACTCCCCGATGGCCGACATCATCATTTTCAGTCATTCTGATGTTATGAGCTAAAGTTAATTCTTCTTCTCAGTGATTTGGTCGTCCATCTTGGTAACAGGCCTATTCTCCAATGAGATCAGACCTGAATCCAAGTCTCATACAGATTGGATAGTGTCCTTGGGTTCAAGGGTCAGACCTGCCTCCTCACTCCTTGCTTTATATCCAAATATGGTCACTTCAGGCTCCAAGAAACTAACACAGCCAGGTTCAAACTCCTGGCTTTGTGAGTCCACAAACCAACCAAGGCGTCACGTTAGCTTCGTCCTTTACACAGTCTATGGTTAAATCACATCAGAGTTGTTCAGTTCACCGATGGGTAAATTAAATGCAATGTTTATACTGTTTATGCAGCTCTGTAGTTATTTCAATGCAAATTCCATTAATGGACAATGCTCCTTTTTTCTTTTTGTTTTTTTAAATACTGATGTAGCAAGGATGGGATACCTGGTACTCATGCAGAAAGGGTTGCAGACATATAAAACATAGTCCACTACATGCTGTATATTTGCTGTTATTTATGTCACTAATGCCGAGCTTGCATAATTAGAAACCTGAAATGAACATTTACAACCTGTGATCATTTTTACTTCATTTAATGGACACTCGCCTCTACAAATGGTACTTACATGCAACTGTATATTTCTAAAAGCCTAATTTATAAGAAGACAAGAAGTTGTTGTTGATATGTTTTCTCTGAGACTTTTGTACATGAAAATTCTGCTGGAAATTCTGACTAAATCTTTTATTCTGAAACATGGTTTGGGCTCATTTTTTCACCACATTACTGAGACGCATTCAGTTCATCCTTTTTATATTGATTCCAAAACAAACCCACATTGCTACTGCCAGGAATATAACATACATCTGTTAGACAGATGATGTTTTTTTTCCTGGAGGAGATCTACCAGACACAGAATGATTAAAAAAGAAAATGTAATTAATCATTATGGTGTGTGATTCAGTTGGAAAGCTGACTTTTATTTACACAATATGAACATGCTGTACAGTGTTTATTTAATCTTTACATACTCATACTCCAGTCAAGTGTTAAGCTCCTGTAAACACTAAAGAAATCATTTTAAAATGAGCTCAATCAAGGATTTTAGTGGATAAATAATACAAACAGAAGACATGACATAGTTTCCAGAGCTTTATTCTACTTTGTGACAGATATTTTTCATCTTTAGTCGTAAGCTGTGCTGTTTAAAAACATCTTCATCTTTCACAGGGCTGTTATATTTACCCAGCAAATACCCAGGACTTATGGGCATTGTGTTTGTTCAAGGCACTTAAATTTAACAGTATATCTAAACCTATGGAGCAAAACACACTCTATACTGTTAGTTTGTGACTACTGTTGTTTCCCTGTCTCTGTAGAAACATCTTAATCACTTCCTTTCTGAGAGTTAGAGGAGAATATTTCTTCTCTTGCGTCTTGTTGCTAAATATGATGATACAGCCAGCAGCAGATCAGTTTAACTTAGAAAAGAAAACTCAGAAGACTAGCTAGCTTTGTCCAACTGAAACAAAATCATCTTTCCAGCACATTTAAAGATCACCAATTACCACATCCTTTCAGACAGAGTTCACTTCCTGTTTCCAGCCTCTACGCTGAGCTTAGCTAACTGGCTGCAGGCTGTAGCTCATAATGGCCGAAGCTAATGTCACGTCACTCATTGGTTTGTGGAAGTTTTGAAGCCAGGAGGCTGGTGTTTGAATGTCACCATGTTGGTTCTTTGGAGCCAGAAGTGACCATATTTGGATATTAAGTGAGGAGTGAGGAGGCGGGACAAACCCTTGAACCCAAGGACACTATCCAATGTGTGCGAGACTTGAGTTCAGGTCTAATCTTATTGTAGACTAGACCTGTCAATCAAACTTGCCACACCCCTAATCAATCTTTTAATTGAAACCTAATATCGGCTTAATGATGTTTTGTTTTGTTTTGTTTTTTACTAGTAACTTGCTGAAAAAAGTGTGGTTTCATCCATCTCTCTTCAGTTATTATAGTGGAATTGATCTCCTAATTTTTCTACCACAAAGAAAACGAACACTATACATGAGCGGTCAGCCAGTTTTTGGACAACGCTTCCTTGCTAAAGAGTCTGAATGAAGTTGGCGGTAGGAGTGGGCGAGGGTTGGTGGAGGGGTCACACGGTTGCAGGGCTAAATTTGAAGTTAATGCAGGACTGTGGCTTTTCTGATGTGTAAGCAATCAATTCACCGGAGTGATTGGAGGTCTGTTGGGGATGGCAATCTTTGACCTCTTCGCTCCCCCTTGACCTGTGAGCCTGGTCGCCATAAACTGCTGACCGCTACGGCCATGCTGGTTAATGGAGTCGCCCTGCATGAGCTATGAGCGTGGCTGCATGCTCTCACACACTCGCACACACACGCATACAACAACTCCCCCCTGATCCATTAATACTGCATTCTCAACCTCTGGGACCTCCACTGAAGGGAGATGGTGCGGATCAATAACTGCCTATTTAGTTTATAGGTGGAGGGGATATGTGCTTATAGGTACCATGTTCTACTGTCATTTTGATTTAACTTGGAGGTCGTGCATGGGTCGCTATCATACATTTGTAAAATATTATTTAACACCTGATATATCTTCCATACATCTGTAATCGATGCAGGGCCTAAACACAAATACACAGGGGGGCTGAGATGGATGCTGCACCAGGTTATGACTTTAATCTTTGCAGAGCTCCACAGTCAGTGTGGGGCCTCGGGGACATTCATCTATTTTCTTATTTATGTGGTTGTTTAAGTTCTGATATAATTTCACGTCCAATTAGGGATGGTATTAGTTTGATTTAGTGGCACGATTGGAAATGTAAAGTTTATTTTCTTTTTTACATTTATAATAAATCAGTTGACTTTATGAAATAACAAGGGAATCGCGTCAGACCCAATGTGCTGCTTTGTAGTAACTTTCAGGACATTGCTTTGGTTTTCAGGAGCAACCTGTTTGTATATCTCACAACTTTCAGCTGCAGCAAAAAGATGCTTAAGGAAGCTGTTGAAATCTCACTGTAGACATTAAAAAAGGCTTTTTACCCACTCATGCTCACTGCATGCTGTGTTAATTTAGCCCAGTAATATGGGCGAGTTTTACGCAACATTTTTACTCATTGTGCATTATTTTAACCAACATTTTATGGTTTTTACAGAATTTTTTTTTATTTTTACCAAAATCTTAAGAGTTTTATGCCATAATTTGCTACCTATTACTAAAATGTTATGGTTTTTATCCAATAATTTGTTATTTTTACCCAACATTTTATCATATTTGCCAAAATGTTGTGGTTTTTATCCAATAATTTGTTCTTTTTATCAAACATTTTATTATATTTGCCAACATTTTATGGTTTTTTATGCAATAATTTGCTTTTTCTACCCAATATTTTGTTATTTATTACCAAATTTTATATGGTTTTTGTCAACATTTTTTGTTTTTTTACCCAATATTTGGCTCTTATTAATCAGCATTTTATTGTTTTTACTCAACATTTTGGTGTTTTTATCCAGTATTTTGGTGCTTTTACTAAGCCTTGTCTTTTTTATGCCGATCCTACCCGGGTTAAATTAACCCAGAAGGTAATTAGTTCAACATTTTCCCAGCTCTAAGTAAAAATACTCCAGCATATTTAAGGTGTATGCTACCTTTCCAGCACCAAGTTAGCGACTAACATTAGCTGGTGCACATAATAGATGATTTAGGAGCTTAAGACTCTAAATGAATGATAATGTTGCTCCACATATTACACAGTGTCAGGTCAGGACGATTCAGTTTATCAATTGAAAACACAGCAACCATGAGAAACAGAACAGACAAGATGACAATCAGTTGTCTCTGCAAATCTTTACAAAAACTTGGTCGTGTTTGACAGGTGGTTTGTTTTCTACCCTGCATGGTCTCCAGTTATAGAATATCTTCAAGTCACACAACCCCATTCATTAGTGAGGAGTATGTAAAAGGAACCAGCCAGCTATGTCGTCAAGTTTCCCACTGGTGAAAAGTTTCCTTTATGTCTCTCTCCGCACCAGAGAGCCCTGAGACCTGAGATAGCATTAAATCTCTCATTCATCAGCTGACTGAAGTTATTCAGGCCTGAAGTTATTGATATGCAAACAAGACGGTTCAGCTACAGGTCTGCAGAACAGGCCTTTATCCAAAAAGGGCCCTGGCTCCATTCCTGATACATTTCTCTGTCTCTCACACAATGGCCCCTCCTGTCAATGGTCCATGTGAGCGTCTGGCTCCACTGAGGGCGCATAGGATCCAAACACACATGGATTAGACCAAACCCGGATATCGAGATGGGTGGACGAATGTCTCCCCTTCAGATCTTTACACCCCTAATGAAAGTGACTGGTGACCCTTGTTGAGGAGGTCAAGTGTCCTCAGTGAGGCGGAGGAGAAAAGGCTGCATGAGGACTGCCTGCCAGTCTGCCAGCCTGCTCACAGGGCACCTCATGGGTTCAGTCAGCCATGGAGCAGCAGGAGGACAGGGGGAGGCTTTAAGAAACAACAACACTCACCAGGCAGTAATAGAGCTGACTGCAATACTTAATGCACACTCACACTGATGCAAATGAATTCTGAGGTCATTTGGTTAAAGTTTTAATCTGTTATTTTGGGTAGTATGTCTCTGGATTTGCATTTCCACAAAGCTTATTTGGAGATGATATATTAGAGAAATTCAGGGGAAAAAAACACATCAGCAGCTTTCCTCCAAAACCAGTAAACATCTGGCTGAAGGTGGTGAGAATGTGACTGATTTTAACTGGAGAAATTAAAGTTTTGAAATGATAAAGGTGATAGATTAAAAATAAAGGCAAGAGAATCACCAAAAAGTATTATTGTTTATTCCACATTAATGTGTAGCAGTTGATCATCATGGTGAAAAAAGTCCAGAGGTCAAAAAAGTAATCAGGATGAAGAGTAATTGTAGTCAGTGAGTGAAAGCTTAAACTGGCTGATGAGAAAATGTCAGGGGATCATTAAAATCATTAGTAATCATTCTTCGAGGACCATTAATATTTGGACACTTTCATGGAAATCCATCTAAAATATATGAGTGGTTTGTAGCATAGACTACATACATGATATGTATCCTATATCATGTCACAATTGTTTTTTTGGAGCCAGAAGTGACCATATATGGACACAAAGTGAGGAGTGAGAAGTTGGGTCTGACCTTTGAACTCAAGGACACTGTTCAGTGTGTATGAGACTGAAATTCAGGTCTCACTGGAGACTAGACCTGTCAATCAATAGCGAAATATCAGATGTGTTGAGGCTTCGAGCCGAGTAATGAAGGGGGCGTTTCCACAAACCGTGTATCAAGGCTTGCTTCATTTAGGGGAGGAGCCAAAAATGATGACGTCTGAAGCATCGCCGGCCGGCCACGCCCCCCACGGTTCAGGAAATGGTGCGTGATTTGGTGCGTGACTCGAAATAAATGGGATAGTGAATTGCTATGGAGATCCCTCACATTGTGTGACCACAGCCAGCATCTAATGGTGATTAGGAGTATTGCACACCTAATTCACTCTCAAGGACCACACTCTCGAGGACCAGGATTGAGCACCCCTGGTCTTTGGTTTGCACATAAAAGCTAGCACCAGATGCCTCATCTGAAAAGATGCTGATGCTTCCCAGTAGGCTGACCAAAATCCTGCTGCCATTGAATTCTGAAAAGCCACTGAATCACTGTTTAAATGCCCAGGATTGTTTCTCAGTAACCAAACTGAAAACAATCCTGTTGTGTTCCCAGAGTCGGTCAGCCACACACACTGACCATCCACTGTCCACATTCCCCTCTAATCACCCAGACAGTATCTCTGCTCCCAAGTGACTCGAGCAACTGGTCACTGCTCCGCTCTGCACCGTGCTCTTCACTGTGGAGGTCAGGATCGGCTCTCTGGCCTCCCTGAAGGTCAGAGGTCAAAGTGCATTCCACCAGCAGGGTCACTTCAGGGCATCTGACCCGTATACAGGGTTATTCTCATCCTGATGAGTAGAAAGTGATTAATCTGTTATCGTTGTGGTGTAATGGACTCATTTACTGTGAATGATTGAGCTAAATTGGTCATTATAGCTCAAGGAGAAATTTTGGGGATGACACCAGGATGTATGATCTTGTCTGAGTGTGAGGTAATGTAACCTGAAATGGAGCATTTCAGATTTAATCAAACGACTTCCTGCCAGAGTGATCTTTTTGTGTGGTGGGTGTGGTGGTCATTTGATAGAGGAGTCATCTGTTGCCCTTTGACCTCAAAGTATGGACGTGTGAGGAGAGTCTGCTGTCAGCCAAACATACCTGAGCCTGACACCTTAACTTTATCGTTCTCAGTGACTCTTATTAACATGTCCCACATTGTTTCTGACACTCTATGTAAAAACCTCAAGTGCAGCACACTTCCTACATTTATATTTACTGAGATCCTGATCTCTGTTGTACTTATTATTATTCCTCTGACTTGACTATGAAAATGTTCAGCTCTTTTAGGACATTTATGCTTCTATTCAACGTTTTTCTACTTCCTCAACTTTTTTAACTATTAATTTTTTTCAGTAGATTTTTACTCTCTGACTTCAGTTACCTTTTCTACTTCTTCTACTTTTTCTATTTCAACATTTCTACTTTTCTTCTTCTTGTACTTCTGTTTTTTTTACTTTTCGAGTTTTTCCTCATTCGTTTACTTCTATACTTTTCTACTTCTTGTAGGTCTACTTTTTCCACTTCTACTTTTTATGATTATTTTACTTCTTCTATACTTCTCTACTTATACTTCTTTTAGTTCTTCTACTTTTTCTACTTCCACTTTTCTGTTGTTTCCGCTTTTACTTCATCTGATTTTCTACTTTTCCAGCGTTTTCTACTTCTGTCAATTTATGCACTTTAAGTTGTTTTCACTATTTATTTATGTGTTGAATTATCAAAGTATTTCAGTTGTTCTTCAGCTGTTTAACTGTCTTCAAACTGTTTTTCAATTTTTATTCTTTTGAAAGATCCTGACCATTTTAAGCGACTCTTAGCAAATAATTTCAGCTTTCAGCTTTCACACTGTATTTTCTCCAGGAAATGCATTTTCTTGTTACTTATTGATACCAGAAACCAAAGGATGCATCTAAACGTCTGGGACGAGCCACAACTGGAAGAGATTTCTTATCATCTGTGAATGTGTGCAGTCCAAATAAACAGTTTCTGTGTTAATGATGCACAGAGAAATGTACAGTTTATTATTTCCAGGGAAGAACCAGGGTTTTATTATTGACTTCTAACATCTTTTTTTAAACTGTTCAATCTGCCTCTCCATTCAAAACCTTTAAAGCACACGTCTGGTCTGACTGGGACTGAAGCTGAGTCCCAGTTTGACAGTTGCATCTCCCTCATCTAACAAGATCCTGGTCAGCGCTGAAAGAAGCTGGAGCCTTGAACATCCAGAAAAAAAAACAGTGTCCTTCAAGCCCTCACTCCTGCTGTTGTCTGTTTATCATAACTGCCTGAACGGAGGCCAAATCATACAGCCTGTGATTGGTTTAATATGAGGCCTTCTCCACTTTGACGAGCAAGCTTCAAATTAGGAGCAAACACTCGGGTTTTGGCTGCAAAAGCCACATTCCTGCAGCGAAGCGGAGAAAATTTGCACCCATGTTTCCTCTGTAATTAGCAGATGAAGGGAGAAATTAAGACATTCTCCATACATTAATTACAAATCACTGGGAATAAATCCAAGTTCCTGTGTTACATGTTCATATATGATATTTTCCATTTGAGTGGCCTCCTGATGACAGTTTGCTTAATGAATGGCTCTCACATCGACTCCACCATATGTTCAGCAGAGCCGGCTCGATGAGGTTTTGTGTCGTTTCAAGTCCAAGATGTGTTTTTTTTTTCCTTGGTTCAGTCATTCAGTGTTTTAAGAAATGAGAAACGAGGAAAATGAAAAATCTGGATTCAACATGATAGTTAATGATGTGAAGGAACAGGTTGTTTTTTAATATGAAAAGAAGCTGAGTTAAGAACAAAAGTGGAAATCATGACCGACAACTTCCCCTCAGGGAGGATCATTAACACCTAATGAAGCCGACCCCACTGCGGGTATCTATGGATGACCTTTGACCCTTATAATGGATGTCAAGCTGCCAGAAACAGACAAATTCTGAGGGACAGGTTAGTTGTTCAACTGGGATATGCAGTTATTTTTGATCATGAACTCTGACTATTAATTATGACTTTATTGGTGATGGTTTGAAATTTTAAAGGTAAAGGACACTTTAATGACCATTTAATGAATAGAAATGTTTTAAGTATGATTCAAGATTTAAAAAGTTTATTGTCACATGCACAATAATTACCGTATTTTCCAGACTATAAGCTGCTACTTTTTTCCGACGCTTTCAACCCTGTGGCTTAAACATCAGTGTGGCTCATGTATCGGCGGCAGGAAGCTCGTTAGCTTTTTACAAGCTAGCAAGCTCCATGCCGCCGATACATTTAGCGTCGTCACATCAGACCCGGTCAGAGGGGACCTGTGAGTGAGTGAACTGTTCGAATAAATTCAATAGCGGCTTATAGAGGTGCGCTCAATAGTCCGGAAAGTACGGTAAACATGTTTTGCACAATAAGAAGTCTAAAATAGAAAAAATGATAAGACAAAGAAAAGGAAAGCATGTGAAAAATACAGTAGAAATATAAACTATACAAAAATATAACTATGTAGATTAAACTAAGGAATGAAATAATGTATATATTTGTGCAAAGTAGTGTGCAAAATGTGCAATATGAGCATGTAATGAAGATAAATAACTATATCCTTTCAAAACAACAACAACAAAATATGTGACCTGTATTCTGGAAATGAATAGCTGCAAGTATCTTTAATTTATTTCCTTTTAAACACACTTTTGTCATTTCCACAGGAACCCTGGATGACCTCCTACCTGCTGCTGACTTCCCCTCTCTCCTGTAGTTAGTGTGTGTTTCTTCGCCTGCAGTGTGGATGTGTAACTGTGTGTGTGAGTGAGCTGCTATTACACAGCTGTTTCTCAGCCCGCTCACAGACGGCGCTGCAGACGTTTCCCAGTCAGTCGGTGCTCACTGTGCAAAATGCATTCAATCATCTCGTGTAAAACTGAGCGTGTCACGTCGTTTATTCACTGAACTGGTTTTTTCTCATCCTGTAGCACACGGGCATTGATTCATATGAAAACATCTTCACATGCAAGCAGCAGCTCCAACCAACAGACACACTTACAGACCTCCAGCTCCCAAGCTTGATCCTACACCTCCCCTCCACCTCCCTCTCATCCTCTGCTCGTCCCTCTGCACCAAAAGGTAAATTAGATGCCATTCCACATAACAGATGTCTGGGGAGTCGAGTCTCTTCTTGTTCACCGAGGTCTCTCTCTGAAGGCTCTCTCAGGTCGGATGGAGTTTCCTCTCACTGCCACTGAGAAGACGGAGGACGTCTTCGGGGAGCTGATCGTCTTTCAGCAGCAACAGGGAAGAAAAACAGAAACACATGGTCACATGGAAACAAAAAACTGCTTTTTAGCATCAGTGGTTTGCTGCTGTTGTTGATGTTGTTGATGTTGTTTTGTTATTTTGAGGGGTTTTTTTAGACACAATCTG
>OOFC01029467.1:6490-19100 GCA_900323345.1 Pseudochromis fuscus | reverse complement strand
TCAAGTGAGATATGGGATACTCCTCCTTCGTTGGTCAAGTTCTACTTGCACCTGACTGTCATTTTCTGCCAAGTATTTAAAAAATATATATGTTTATATATTTTATGATATTATATTCAAAACCAATTTTGACAATTGAACAAACTATTCTGCATATGATGGTCCACACAATGAAACAATGCTGAGATATTTTGGAGATGACAACCATTTGACTGAGAATTAGCTAATTCAGCTGGATCAGGAATATCTATTCATTTGGAAAATGTGCTAAATGTGAGTAACTGTGCTAACTTTAGGCTACTTGTACAGAACCAAAAGAGAGACGCAATGAAACAATTGAGACATGTACTAAAGCATCTGTAATTTGATGAAAGCAATGAGAAATACCATTCTGTTGTCAACAACTGCAGGTTAGTTTTGGGATTTGTCCATGTTGTTTTGAAAATGTCATCTCAGTTTCAAGAAATGAGCCAAACCAATGGAGAAAAACTGTAATAGTGAGGTCACATACTGAGGTCACAGTGTCCTCTGTGCCTGGTAGCATTGGTGCACACTTCATGATGACAGAAGAGGATATTTATACTGTCAGGAAGAGTTTAAGTTTTCAGTTTGTTAATGTGCATTCATTAAATCATTTTTTGTCCACAAAATAGCTGCATCATTGTTTTTGTTTTTGTTTTTTACATCTTAAGTTAATATGACTGTTTCTGTATGTAATGACTCCTGCTGCTTTATGCTCAGTGTCATCAGAAGTGGTGGGACAAGAGATGAAGCAGGAGTTAAGGTAAGTGATTTTATGGTTCAGCAGAACACCATTTTAATGTACAAGGTGTGTGTCATGTGCACAAAGTGTGCATTTCCTTGTTGTGTGTCAGCAGCAGCTGTCCCACCCCTGGATGTGACGGCAAAGGCCACGTCAGTGGAAGATACTCACGACACAGAAGGTAGAAACCTTAAATCAGGCTTTCTGCACAGCAGGAGGCAAAGGCCTCCATGCCAGGGAGTATACCTTAAATCTTTGCAGATATCTAGCTAACATTTTGTCAATGAAAGTGCTTGTGCTCGTAGTTGCACATTTTCAACTTTAATTTATTTATACTGCTACAGGTTCACTGCATTTCCTTTGTTATTTTCATCATCTTGTGTTAAAGAATTTTAGTATTGATAATAATGATGATATTGGTTCTAGAAGCTGCCATATTCCTTCTCTCACATTGTACAGTGTTAGTGTTTACTCACCTCTCGTCCTCTTCTCAGCGCACTGGGATGCCCAATTGTGAAGAAAAGGAAGCTGGAGGAGGCTGAGGCTGAGGAGAACCAGTCAGCTCCCAAGAGGAGGAACCAGCCTGCCAAACAGGCAGGAGATGAAGGTTTCACCGCAGACAGCGACACAGCAGAGGAAGAGGAGGAACAGAAAGAGGAGGAAGTGGAAGAAGAGGAGGACCTCAAAGACAAGATGAAAAACAAAACGAAAAGCAGGCCAGAGCCAATAAAACGTGAGTGGAAAAAGTGTGTGTGGGGTTTGGTCTGATCCCTCCAACAATTGAACACTTTGGGCATCTTAACAATTAAAACTGACTAACAGCTGCACAGTGGTGCTGAGCTACATGCTAGTATCTACATGCTAACACGCTGATTGTTAGCAGGTAACATAATAACCATAAAAGTTTGTCCAAAATGTTTTGCACTGAGCCTATAAAAAGCTGAAATACATCATTGATAGTGTACAGTGTAGCAGTCAGTTTCCATCACTCAGCCCATGAGGGGAACCTGAGGTGTGGTCTGTATTCAAGTAAAGCTGTTTAAAATCTGTCAGTATCTGTCTGAGTGTGAGGAAGACGATGACCGCAGTGCAGAGTTGCAGGGAGGAGCACAGGCTCCCAGCTGATTGCCTGAATTAGTGCACAAGCTCCACTTCAGTCAAGCTAAGCAAAATCAAACCTGCTGACTAGAAGTCAGTCAACATGCATGTCTGAAGTTGTATGTCGCTGTGCAGAGACCATGAACACAGGCAAAGAATGACAGTTATCTTTATTTTGAATCCAAAGCAGACAGCCCACTGGTGACGACCGAGGACCCAGAAACTGTAGCTCATCCTCCAGCTGATGATAACAAGAACAAAGATGTCCGAACAGAGACTGAGGATGAAGCTGAAAGTGAGAAAACAGGTGAGGAGGTGAAGCTGGTTACCCTCACCGAGGATCATGAGCCACAGGAAACAGACACGAATGATGTTCAGCTGGTGACAGAGGAAGAGCCGTCAGATCAAGAAACGAGCACTACTGAGCTTAAAGATGCAAAAGAGGAGGAAGAGGAAGCTGAAGAAGAAAAGGAAGAAGAGCTGCAAGAGAAGCAGGAGGATATGGTTAAAGAGAGGGAGGTAAAAAGACAGATACTGAGCCAGGAAAACTCTGATCACCAGTACAGTAGTGGAGATTACAACCATCAGGCCAAAGAAACAAAACAAGAGCAAAGGAAGAGAGAAGAGCAGGAGCAGGAGGAGGAGGAGGAGGAGGAGGAAGAAGAGGAGGAGCAAGAAGAAAATGAAGAGGATAAAGAAGAAGAGGAAGCAGAGAGGGAGGTCCTCCAAGAGGTTGACACACTTTACACTTTGAGTCCACACACTCAGGGATCTGAAGCCGAGGTGTCACTCAGGGAAGAAAAGGTCAGCACTCCTATGACCGAGGAAGAGGAGGAAGATGAAGAGCAAGAAGAGGAGCAAGAGGAAGAGGAGGGGAAGGAAGCCGGGGAGGTAGTGGAGGAGGAAGAGGAGGACCGAGACTCCAGCAAAGCCTCTCCAACTACAGTGGTTATAGAAGTCCGCTCTGAGGAGGAGGATGATGAGGAAGATGAGGAGGAAGAGGAGGAGGAAGAGGAAGAGGAGGAGGAGGAAGAGGAGGATGATGATGTAGAGGAGCAAGATCGTATATCAGAGGGCTCAGGAATCACAGATGACTCAGAGAACTGGGATATGACTCGGGGAAACCTGGGGTTGCTGGAACAGGCCATCGCCCTGAAGGCAGAGGAGGTGAAGGGGGGTCAGGAGGCCCGCAGCTCCCCGGACTACCAACCATACAGCACGGCCAGCAAGAGCTCCGACGTAGCTGCTGTAGCCCGCCGCTCCGCCCACTACAGCAAAGGTACATTTTCTGTTACACTCTCCAAGCTCAGGCTTCTTCCACAGTAGGAAGGATGGGATGTGGCTGTTACACATTTCTGTTTGATGAATGCCAAGTGTTACAATAGGTCCAAACATTCAACTATTTTTGTTCCAGACTCAGTTTTTTAACAAGTGACATATTAGAATAATAGTCAACATTTGGATACAGTCCAAGCATGTGGGTTCAGAGACAGAGAAGGATCTTTCATGGCATGAATAAGAGTGTAGTCTGTTCCCACATCTGATCAACACCATCCAACATTATATGGTCCAACCTCTGCTGTCGCTGTGAGTAGGCCAGATTCTTCATTAACACATACAAATGTCACCAAGTAATAAAACAGATGGAGGACCAGGTAATGGCTCCAGAGCTGCAGTGATGCAACTTCCTTCCATAAGAGGTGGACTGCTGGGGGGTACTGTGTTACATATGGGAGCCTTGTTTGTTGAAGTCAGCCTGCTGTGGGAATTTCTGATCCAAACCCATTTATTTTATAAATAAGATAAGATAAGATATTCCTTTATTAATCCCCAGAGGGGAAATTCAGGTGTCACAGTAGTACAAGCAGAAACAGTATAGAAATGAGGGTAAATAGATAATATAACAGTAAAAAGAAGACTTTATACAAATAAAGTGTCCAGATAATAATGAGATAATGAGATATAATTATTGAAGAAATAATTGTTGTAAAAGATAAAAAGTGGCTACTTCTATCCTTTGTCCTCATATCCCCGGCTTTAAGCCAGCAAATGATTGATGCTACAGCCATGTTTGGATGAGCCTGATGTCCTGTGTGCACGGCTGCATGCAGCTGTATCCACCTCCACGGATGCTGGGAGTTACTGTTATTCTGCAGGTCAGGGGCTGACAGGTTTGGGGAGCCCTGATCTAAATCACATATTCTTCTATTCAGAGAAGAAGGAAGTGAAGTGTCCAACCCCAGGTTGTGATGGGACAGGTCACGTGACTGGGCTGTACCCTCACCATCGCAGTCTGTCCGGGTGTCCTCACAAAGACAGAATCCCTCCAGAGAGTGAGTACACACACCACTTATACCAGTAGACAGAGCAGACAACAAATGTGACCTGATACTTCTTCTTTCAGACTTACAGCAGAACCATTATTTTAAACCTGGATCAGGACTTTGTTGTATACATGAACGCCGAAGAGGAGTGACCACTGCCTTGGAGCATGTGTCATATGCACGGTGTTTGTTCCCCTCACTGCAGAGGGAGGCAGGAGCTCTGTACTGCAGCTTTAACATGCACATGTTCACATATTCAGGGTCTTGGAAGCTCAATAATACTTTATTACTGTTATAACAATTATTGTTACTATAACTAACATGACTTTTACTATGACTGTCTCTGCTACTTTCTGCTGTTATGGAGAAAACAATTAATACCTTTACTTTTATTGCCACTACTGAT
The DNA here is from genome assembly GCA_900323345.1 of Pseudochromis fuscus. Taxonomy (NCBI): domain Eukaryota; kingdom Metazoa; phylum Chordata; class Actinopteri; family Pseudochromidae; genus Pseudochromis; species Pseudochromis fuscus. Next base: position 14,509 of record OOFC01029467.1, on the reverse strand, counting down.
GCTCAGCTCATGTTACTACTGTTACTGATCTACTGCAAACTAAACACACTGACCTGAGTCTGCATCTGCTGTGTGTCTGTAGTCCTGGCCATGCATGAGAACGTCTTGAAGTGTCCCACTCCTGGCTGCACAGGCCAAGGCCATGTCAACAGTAACCGCAACACACACCGCAGGTTAATAAAACAAGGACACACACACACACACACACACACACACACTTACAGAGCGTATAACCATCACTTCTCACACATTCCTCACACTTGCACTCACACACCCTTTCATGACCCTACTCAGCATGCAACATGAGCAACTTCCTCAGCTGAAGCAAAGACACTGCTTTAATTTTAAATCCTATGTGTATGTGTGTGTGTGCGTGTGTGTGGGGGTTGGTGGATGTGAGATGTGTGTTATTTCTGCATGTTGAGCATTTGTACCTGCATCGCTGTCTGTCTAATATAGAGAAACTATTAAAAATGTTTTACATGTGAACGGGGCATTTCAGGGTTAAATTATGATGAGCATCAGAGTGAGAATTTGCCAATGAGTGTTTTAACAGAGCATTCAAAGCTGGGCCGTACAGACAGTATGCATTCAATGCTCCACCATAATCACAGTCTTTGGAAGATAAGAGTTTATATTCCAGTTGTGTCTCTTTGACCCTGTCTGCAATGTTTTAAAAAGAAAAAGAACTTAGTGGTTATATATAAACAGTTTAAAAGCATGCATTAATAATGAGCATACTTTTATATGGGAGTCAGGGTGCAAAATATTTCACCCAGCTCCAAACTGAGTATTATTAAGAAGCCATTTTACATCTTTTGATTGCATTAATCATTCTGTTTTTACAATATCTGCCCTGCTTTTTATGCAAGGTTTAATGAAGCGTTTTATATGTGTGCACAGCTTTGTATCTGCTTGTATGTGTTAGGATTTGCAGATCCTATATGCTTCTCAGTTTTAGTGGCAGTAGTTAGAGCAGTGCTTGAGTGCAGCCTCGGGATAAAAACACACTGAGCTTCGGTGTCTACCATTTGCAACCACTCTGTTGTACAACTTAGTGCTGCAGGGCACCCATTTACCCACCAATGCAATATACCATCTCAGTGTTAGCAAAATGAAAGCTATCACACTTCTCTGTGAATGAAGGGAGTGAAGGAAATCACAAACCGGTGGAAGAATCAGACAAAACACAAGCCAGAAAAAGGAGGAAGGGGATAAAATGAAGTGCACTAGAAGTGAATTAAATGGAATAACAATGACGAGGAGAGGAGAGGAGTCGGCTTTAAAAGCATCCACTTCGACATCACTCCCCCTGCTCCTACCCTCCTCCATCCTTCCTCCTCCTCCTCATTTATATTCCTCAACTCCTGGTCTTTGCTGATCAGTTTCCACTGGATATCGATTACTGCTATAACTGCACAATACTCATCACATGCCCTCTGGATTCACTCTCGCTCTGTCTGTTTCCAGCCTCTCAAATTGCCCTCCACTTTCTCTGTTTATTTCCTTCATCGCTGGTTGAAATTTCGGTGATTTTCTCCTGTAAAAAAAGACTATCAGGGTCTATAATTCCTCTATAGTTTGCATCACATAGGAGTAGGTCTTCTTCTCTTTCCCCCGGGGATGTAAACCCACTAATAGCATAGTGCTGTATATATTTTATTACCAACTAATCAGTATTAGCATTATTAGGTGCTCAGGAGGAGCAATAAGGAGCAATCTCTGTTTACCCATTTGTTCATGCAGTTTAATGCTTTTCGCGCTGTGACTGTTTAGGGATTTATGGTAGGCACGGTTAAAGCTAATCAGGAGTCCTGTGTAATGGAAATGTAGAGCTCTTTTACACCAGCAGCTGGAATGCATTGTAAATATTGTGGATCATGTGTGGTTGTTGAATAATTATTTAAATAAAAACTAATCAAGTTATTCAAGTTAACAGAATATAGCACAGCACAGTTAATCCTCATTTACTCCACATGGAAATATCATTCAGCAAATATGTTTTCCTTCTGTGTAGATTTTCTCTGCAGCTGTGTTTGCAGCTCTTGATGATTTTCTTTGTGTATTTTTTTTTCCCCCTCCCTCTACCTTTATTTTTCCTCCTCGTGTCATGTTTCCAGTTTCAAAAGGGATCCTCCCGTTTGTTGCTGTTTTTCATTTTTCTGTCTGTCTTTCTGTGTTCGCCGTCTCTCAGCTGAGTCTGTTGACTTTCTCGTCCATGAGAGAGCTTCATCCCCAGAGTGCTGCTTTTATCCGTCTGTCCCCGTCTGTGTTTTCTCTCACTGCTTCTGTCTCTGTTTTTGCCTTCACACAGCTCTGTCTGTGTCACTAGTTTGGACAATATTTGCTTCGGCGTGCACCGGTTTCCACCTCGGTATTTTAACGACTTCAGTTACTATTTAAACTCACGAAATGTGACTAACTTTCTAAAAAAAGTGCTTTAAAAGGAACCCCGACTGTAACGACAAATACAACGGTAGACCTCTACTATTTAAATACACTGACAAAAATGTAAAAACATGTCTTTTAAGTTATAAAATCCGTTTTGTTTATAACATAATTGGCCGCCATTTTTTCAGGTGCGCAATGCATTCTGGGTTGATGACGTAGCAAGGTTGTCACCGTCTCCTTTGACCGAGCCGAGCTACGAGCGAAGCGAACCACGTCGGATTTTACATTAACAAAATGCCACACTGTGTGGCTTTTGGGTGCAATTTCGAGTCCAAGAAGAATAAACACAGCGAGGTAAGACAGTCTAAGGATTAGGGAGTCACCTTCACTTCCCTCATGTCTTTGGTCCCGCTGCGGCTCAAATTGAAAGGGCTGAACCGAGTTCATCGCTGCTAACAGTTAGCCGCTACAGCTCAAAACACCGGTTAGCCGAGTACCACCCACCATTTGATGTCATACCCAGAATGCATTGCGATGTAAACAAACATGGCGACCTCCGTGAGAAAAAATGTTTCTACAAAAATATAAAAACTGGAAATTATTTTTGACAACTATATCCTATGTTTATGTTACTGGCAGCAAAGTGAATCATATAGAGCAAACATGTAATTACAGTCGGGGGTCCTTTTAATGCTGTTAAACTGTGACAGATATGACAAAATTAATAAAGGGCTTAATTTGCGAGAACAGTCTGTGTATTATTTGCGACTTATTCGGGCTGTCAGTGTGGGGCGTCACCCTGTGTTGCACTGAAAACACACAGCAATATAAACATGTTAATGACAAAAAAATAACTGTCATGGGTGGAAATGTCAAAGTGGAGAGTGGTGCAAACTGTCAGGTAGATGAAAACTGTTTGTTATCCCGAGTGTGTGGTTGTGTGGATGAAGACCTGTCAGCATCAAGTGGATGAAACCCAGTGGTGTATTTGTGTGTGTGTATGTGTGTGTGTGTGGGGGGGGTTATGACAGCTTTACAGTATCTGTCATCTTACCGATCCAAAAAAAACCCCCTTCCAGTTCCTTTGAGATAAGCTGTTACTTCCTCTACATGTGCACACCATACTATCAAATAGGATTGTGGAAAATTGCCCCAAATCTTTTTCTTTTTTTTTTGTTTACCATATGCATGTTTTTTTTCCATGCATATACTTCAACAATAGGAAGTAACATTTTGGATGTGAAGCGAGAGATGGTAGGAGGAAATTGTTTTCAAGTTGATCCAAGCGAGTACGTGATGGAGGAGGCGATGCTGTTCAAAGAGCATGAACGAGGCAGCAGGAGAGAAGAAAGAGAGACTAGAGAGTACAGCACTCAGGTGTTAGTCACTTTTGAGGTCTATTAACTGCGAACACAAAATGCAGAGCAAAAGATACGAGTACAGGACAGGTGCATGTGTACGATCTCTGTATTTGTTACTATTTTACACTGAGGCCTGCTGCACAAGAACAAGCTGCACAGCATCGTCCCCCAACAGGCTTACTAGTCCAACTTCTTTAACAGGATTTTTTTGTCCCACTGGTCTGGGGATTTGAAGTGATCACCTTGCAGTTCACAGGTCTGTGATTGTAATCTCTAAATTACCTTTGCCTTACTATCGGTGTGTGATTTGCACCTCAATTTCCCCTCGGCTTTGCACCCGCAATTGAGATATCATGAAAATGCGGCCAGGCAGTTCAGCTGTAGCTGTTCACATGGTCCTGTGGGACCCCACAGGGAACCTCATCCAAAAGAGAATTCAGTCTGCCTCCCTATGTGAAGCGAGCGGGTGGGGGTAGGGGTGGGGGAGGTGGTGGTGATGGGCACAGAAAACATCCTTGCACCTGGGTCCACTGCTGCCTAGCTGTGGCTGAAGCTGGCACTGAGCCTGGCAGACTGCTGAGAAAGGATCAGTTTGCATGCTGAATGATGAACGAGATTAGCTAGACTGAGAGCTAGACACCGATCCAACATCAGGTCTGTGGCTGCTGATAGAAGAGGTCTTTAAGTTCCTCCTGGACATACAGGACTGAAACTCTCTATTGGAAAAAACATACATTACTAGTGAGACTGTCTTTGTTTGCTAGTGACCTTATCTCTGTAATGTTACATAAGAGATCAGCTTGTGCATTAGTGCCAATAACTACAGCAGAAAATAATTTTCTGCATATAAATAATTTGCATGATTCAAAGTGTTTCTATAATGCAAAACATGCTCCAATGTGTGGACATACAATCATCTATTATTGAATACATCTAACCATTCATACATCTCCTTTTAGATGACTTACACAGAGGACTAGTTGACTGAGAAACAGAGCTTCCCTCAGCTCTGGAGGATCTCAAAGTGGTCCCAAGCTAGTTCAGATGTTTAGTCCTGGACAGATCAGACAGAAGCACCTCTTGATGAACCCAGAGTACCACTGAAGTGAACCCATCCTGGTGAGACTTCTCATCATGTAGTACTCCAAGTTCACCACAGACATCCAAGACCTTCACCTCATCTCTGAGACACCAGGAACCCCACAGAGCAGGATTATTTCAGCCACCTTATTTCCTCCTTTCAATATCAAAGCAGAGATGATGACCATAGGAATGGATTGGATTGTACAGAGCTGTGCCCAGACCTCAGCTCACTCATGAAAGCAGCTACTGTACTGAACCACATCCCGTCACACAAACCCACCTCCCCTTCACCAGGGACCAGGGATGAGATGCTAAACCTGATATCATCTGTGTGCTTGATTGTTTAAACTAAACAAGTGCAGGAGGTCACCGAAGCGACTGGACGGTCCATGTCTACTCCTTGAAATCAAAGCCTCCAAATCGTCAAAGCAGCAGCACATGTAACATTAACTCAGACTCTTCACCCCAAGGGAGAAAATTGCCGTGACATTTGTGGATTTAAGAAAACAGTATGAAAGTGCAGTTGAAGTGCCGCCTTCATGTGTTCAAACAAGCAGTGGAGCTCCTGCCTTCAGCACAGCATGAACGCTCTGCACATGTGAACTGCAACGTACGGTGACGCTGATAGTAATGGCAACAAAAACAATAGTCTGCTCATGTTCATTCACCACATTGGTAACTAAAAGTGAACTATAGCCGTGATCCTAATTAACATTACACATGACCCCTGCCATAATAGCAAAATTCTCATTACCACTTGTGTGTGCATGTGCGACTAAAAACACAATCAGTGGATGTGTGATAATTGGAAATAACATGCCGCATGCATTTTTAAACACATACTGTTGAAGACATGATTGGTTTTCTATGACTCAGTCATTACAATATAATTCACCATGTTTGTGAAAGTAGGAGCTAAGACTGAAAATATAATGTATATGGTTGAAGTGGCATGAGAGGTCAAACTAATGCATTATTTTTTGACAAAGTTATCCACAGCAGTTGATTATATCCGTTATATACATGCAGTAGCGAATCCCATCAGTTAACAGCTGTGATAAGATCTCAGTGAGTTTCATAGTTCCTGAAAAAAAGGCATTAATTCTGTTAACGTGATTTTTTTAAATACAAAAATATATAATAAGCAGCTGTCCAATTAAAATAATCAATTATCTTGTTCTTCAGATAAAAGAAATTAATGTTTGAATCAAATCCATCCATCCATCCTTGTCCCTGTGGAGGAAAAGGGGGAAAAATGATTAAGATTTCACCTCAGACTTCTCCCACATTCCCGCCCCCGCGACACTATCTCCTTATGGCAACCCTTGGCATCACTGCTTTCTCATTAAATAAAACTCTGTTCAGCAACAGATGCATATCTAGGTCGCTCACATAGAGGCGCAGATCAAAACCGCACACGGCCATACGCCAAACATAAACACAATCGCACAGGGCGCTCACAAATGTATACCATAGGTAAGCATTAACACAGCAGAGGATTTCAGCACATGTTAGCTCCTCTGACTCAGCCTGCCTGTCTACACTGTGGCCTAGAGAGCTCACAACAGATGCAGCCGTTTAAATTGCTTTTTGCACTTTGCTGCGTCATGATTTAACTACTGTACTGTAAACACAATAATTCCTGTCCTTTCTTATCGCTGCAATTTTGCTGTTGCCGCGAGACAAGCGTCCTTAAATGGTGGAAAACAGTTTTTGTGATTTGTGATTTGAAATAAAAATGGCTTAATACATGAAGATGATATGAGTATAGTCCATTCAGCTTTGTTCCAGTGATTCGGGGAAATAAGGTTGAGGACAAAGGAGGAAAGTCGCTGCCTAGAAGAAAAAGTCATCGTCGCTTGCTGCATGGGAGCCCACATCTGGGGCCACTTGAACAGTTTTTGCGGTTGAGCTTGTGGATAGCTCTCTATACTAGGTGTGCAATCATATGTTAACATTGTTGACAAAAATCCATCATGAAAATAGTTGCCAACAAATGTTATTGTCCACTATTGTCACCAGACGTATTATTTTTGAACAGAGTGAGGCATCTCCCTTCTTATCTCTGCTGAGAGTTGCAGTACAATATGGTGGCAGCTGAGTTATGATAATAATAATTCAAACTACCTCATGCTAAATTTAAAAGCTGACAACTAAATAAGAGCCATTTAATATTTATGCAATTCATAATCCGATTAGTTGAATAATTGTTTCATTAGTTGATGATTCATTGACTAACAAAATAGTCATTAATTACAGCCCTGTCCCATACAGCATGTTTATGATAACGAACTTGGATCAAACAAGTGAGTGCAAGCTTTTGAATTAAAGTATAAATCAACACAACGCATAAGATTACTGCTGTTGTTTGTTGCTTGTTTAGATTAAAAGATGAGATTCTGCCTAAGAAAATATTCAAATACAAGAAAATCCCTTTTGCTTTTAATAGATGAAAGACTTTAATAAGACGGCATTGCCTTCTTCACCACAAGAGGGCAACAGTGTTCAGTCAACAGCATCAGTACAGCTGGATGTTTTGATGGATATGTGATGGTTTCTAGTTTGTTAGAATCACTCTCATCTGCAGACACATTCATTTTCCCAGTCTGGATCCCACGCTTTGCAGCAGTTACTTCGTTTCACGATGCATGTTGTCTTCCTGGTTGTGCCGTTCATCTTGTGTCCTGCACCATTTGATTTAGCCCTTTCACTGTTTACTCTAGTTGAGGAAATCTGCCATTGCATTTAGCCTCTTGAGTTTCCCAAGAAGACAGCGTAATTGCAGTGAAAGTCCGCCTCACGTTAAGTGGACAAAGTGGTTTGTGCAGACAAGCTGGGAGTTGCCCTGGATGTAGTTTCTACAGTGACCACTCATATAAAAATCATCTTTTTTTTTTTTTTTCTTTGGTGTCGGGGATGCAAGACGCTTACATCGCACACCCAGATATACACTGTCTGCCCTTGTTTCCCTGTCGCTCTTGAAACCCAGGCGGCGAGTATAAAGTTAGCCTGACCCAGAGTCGGAGAAGTCACTTAACGGAAAATAGGGCAGTTTGAGGCACAGCACAATTTAAAAAAAATGATCAAAGCATCAGTCTGTACCTCCTTTATGATCTAAATGTTTAATGTTTGAGATGTTTTCAGTCTGATGAAGTGGTAGCTTTACTTTTTTTTTTTTTTTTTT